>PQWD01009946.1:0-106571 GCA_019425675.1 Leucinodes orbonalis | reverse complement strand
ATCATGATATTTGAATTAATATACAAGACGTTAACTGGATACAGAATCAGGACGGTGGCAAAAACCAGAAAAGCATACAATGAAATTTCTGATTTTTCACAACAAACCTAAGTCCGTCACCAAAGACGACATGTATAAGATCTAATACGTCTCAATTCTCTTCAGTCTATCGGAATCCACTGCTGGACATAAGTCTCCACCATTTTGCGCCTGATATCCCGGCCCTCAGCTTTCCTCATCTCGCCTCCACCAGCGATGTCGTAAGTCGTCGGTCTATCGGGCCGAAGGGCGTCCTACGCTACGCTTGCCAAGACCCGGTTTCCACTCCAGAACTCGTCTGCTTCAACGGCCATCGGTTCTGAGACATACGTGGCCAGCCCACTGCCACTTCAACTTGCCAATCCGGCGGGCTTTGTCTATACGTCTTAATTGTGGGTGAGCTATGCTTGGCACTTATGGGGCGGCTCCATCAGTCTGATAGCATGGCCTCAGTGAAGACCGGCGTGAAACATCGCTCTAGCAACGCAAGTTGAGGTTACGGGAATCCCAAAAGTCCCTTCCTTTATGTTTTTTCTACTGTCCCCATTCGAACGTCGGCAACGCACACGTTGCTCCTTTGCGAGTGTCTGCTTGTAAGCCTACCCTCGAAAATCATCTCGGAAATACAGTAGTAAATTTGTGGTAACAGTTATCCTCATCATGTCTTTGTCCGTTATGATGAACAAAGGTCTTCCCTAATAATTTCTACGCGGACCGATCCCTAGCAGTTGACATCCACCTGCTAACCGCGACCTTAACAATGTCATCAGGCCATCTGGTTGAGGGTCGGATTTCCATTCTTTTTCCGTTACGTGGACGCCATTTGAGAACCTTTCCGCACCATCGGCCATCGATTCTACACACTGTCTACGAAATAAATAAATGGTCCAAGTAATTTCATGCGCAAAATATGATAGGCATGTTGTCGATTAATATGATTACCTGTGGTATCTTGAAGAGTCGCAGCAGGTTGGCGACCTGCACGGAGGTGACGCTGGAGGCAGCCCCCACTACGCCCGAGATCACCTTACGCACGGCCGTCGCGTTGCATGCGTACTCCGCGTCGTCGATGTTACTGATAGAGCCTGTGCCAGAAAATAAGTATACAATTTTGGTTCTAAGTATGATGGACCTAGAGCTGAATTTGCCTAATTTACTTTACATTACGATAATATCGTCATAGTATAGTGTCGTCACACTATACTATGCAATTGTAAATTACGTATTCTAAGTGGTAGACTCGGTACTGAGTCGTCTCGGTAGGTACCACTGCAGTGCCACTTCTGTGTTTCGGGATGAACCACTGTAGCTAGTGAATTGACCGGATAAATACGATCTGACATCTGTTGTCTCGGGTGCCGGGCGCAGGGCAGTATTGACGAGGATTGGTCACTTTATACCCTATACGGTTACGCTCGTGCCTCTCGGTGGGTACGTATAATGAGCTGATGATTATGAGTCACTTTATAAAGAGACTCTGTCATGGTCAGACGCATCAGTTACCATCAGGTGAGCGAGCTGATGGTCCCAATCACTTGGTAACATAAAAAATACAAGCTAGGCTTTCTTGCTACCAAGTGTGGAATGTTTCCTTGATTAAATTTTCTTCATTACAAGGGTACAACTAAAACTAATTGCCAAGTCGTTCTATATCAAGTTATATGACCTCACGACTCAAAGGGCCGGAAGAGTTGACAACAAAGTCGAGTTATAAAAGTTTTAGAGTAAGTAATAAATTGCTAGAGGAAAAAGAACTTCGAATAGTGCCGGGGGGTCTTTTGTACGAGAATGACTGTTTGAATGTTATAATGAATTTGAACTGATCAAACAAAAGAACATCTTAGTATAATTTGTGATTAAACCCGGAGGGATTAGAAAGGGTTTTTAGTATGTGATTTTAGAAGTCTGTAAATGTCAAAATGATAAGCTTGACATTTTGTGGTTAATCTTTTTGTTGCAAATTATACTACTACAACTTCCGGTTTATTTCATTCTTGAAAGATTTATATCATCATCATCAGCTCATTAATCGTCCCCACCGAGGGAATGAGCCTACTCGTATTGGGTGATTAGGCCTTAGTCTACGCTGACCCAGTGCGGGTTGGACGACTTCACGCACAACCTTTGAATCTCTTCGCAGGTGTGCGCAGGTTTCCTCACGATGTTTTCCTTCACCGTAGGAGCGTCGGATAACGTACATATATTTTCGAAAATTCGAAAACACATTGGTACCATATATTAGATATCGAAATATGTTTTGCATGAAAAGTTGCAGAATTTATCTAAGTTTTTATTCATGTATAAATTCTAGTTCAAATAAAATTATAAATATATTAAAACTTAATTAAAAAGCACAAAAGGCGATTTGTACCAGTATTCTACAAGTTTGTCCCAGTGACCCAGTAGTCGTCACTTTTTACACTGAAATTGAACTCTATGCGTAAAGAAATAAGGTCTATTAGAATCCAAAAAAAACATCTTAATTAAATAACGTTTGTTATTAGACTTAGACATTTAAAGCCCCCAATTGCAACAATGTTGTGTTACAAGGCGTGCTAGTTGAACTTTAATACGTAGTCTAAATTTATTTAGGCTGTTAATTGTTCTAGTTGAAAAATATTCTTATAAACAAAAACACCTTGAAAAAGAAAAAGCGTAGGAAATGGTAGAATAGTGAGTGCGAAGTGGCTGTATATGTAAGAAGAAAGTACAAAATCCTGTCAGAGCAGGATAGTAGACACACAGAAAAATATTTAGAGTTAAGAAAGCCAGCAAAACAGATCATAAAGAAAAGTAAAAGTCAGCACTTGGATAGCATAGTTAAGAACATGGAGCGTCTTATCAAGGCTAATGAGTCCCGCAAGTTCTATCGGGAACTAATATTGCACAAGAAAGCGTACCAACCTATTACCAAGTGATGGAGGATTCCAATGGCAATCTGGTTTCTGATAATGAACGATTGAAGTCCATCTCGCGGGATTACTTTCAGGGGCTGCTAAATTGCCCAACACCCCAAGAAACAAAAGCCCGGCCTGCGGCGGATAACGGATACGGAAGTAGAACCCCCTGTCACCTGTGCTGTTCAATTTAGTGCTGAAATTTGTGCTCACACTAGAAAGTGTTGACACTAGAATCAGGGCTGCAACTAATATAAGGTGATAGGGTACGCAGATGACCTTGTCTTGTCACGGGAATACCGCGAACAGGTGATAGAGGCAGCGAGAGTTCTAGAAATTCTTCTAGAACTCTCGCAGACTGTAGGCCACAGGATCAGCCACGAAAAATAGAGTATCTCCACATGAAACGCCGCAAAAATATCTGCGTTAAAAGGGAAGATCTACATGTTGGAGATATCAAGTATATTCGAATGGCTAAATTTTAATATCTGGGCTGCACTATTAAGGACATGAACACCAGAGCGGTGGAAATTGACGTCCGAATTCAAAACGTTGTAGTGCAGCCCTGCATAAGGTGTTGGGTGTCCAAGCTTCTGAGTAGGCAGACAAAAGTCCGTATCTATAAGACCATCATAAGGCCCATTCTTATGTACGGTTGTGTGGCTTGGACACTTACACTTAAAGAGAGGGATAAACTTTTAGTGGCGGAACGGAAAGTCCTCCGTAAGATCCTGGGTCCAGTGCAAAGGGAGGATGGAAGCTGGAGAGTCCGAAAGAACGTCGAGATTTGGCTATCAAAGAAATGTGGGCACTCAAGAAGCAATTGAAATGCTGATAAATGCTGTAGTTGGTAGGCTAGCGAACGATATGAAAGTAGCATCAATTTTTCTCGATTTGAGCTCTGCTTTTGACACTGTCAATCACAATTTACTTCTAGAAAAATTGAAGCACTACGGTATTCATGGTAAAACATGGGAACTTTTTGGATCCTACCTGCAAAATCGAAAAATGTTTGTAGAAGTCAAAAGCATTGGAGATGATGGATTTCAAGTTGAACTAAAGTATAGTAGATATAAATGTAGGCGTGCCAGAAGGATCTATTTTGGGTCTTATACTATTTATTGTGTTCATTAATGATATGGTAAGTTACATTAAACATATGAGAGGTAACGTGCAACTTGTTTTATTTGCAGATGACACAAATGAAATTGTGTCAACACCTGACTTTATAAGTCTAGAGACAGAAGTTAATGAGACACTGAATATTATGAAAACTTGGCTTGATGACAATGGTCTTGTTATTAATGACAATAAAACTAATGTTATGGTTTTTAAAAACAACATTAGAAAGGACAAAAATACAATAAAAGTAAATCTTAATGGTACAATGGTTAATAATGTTATAACCACGAAATTCTTAGGTGTAAACATTGACAATTCGTTAAATTGGAAGACTGAAATGGCTTGATATAGAAGGAAAAATAAGTTCTCATCATTTTGTTGGTAAAATCATACATTTTGGGTTATTTTATATCAGATATTTAATTTATAGGGAGTATTCCCTATGAATAAAATATCTTTTTGTATTTATTTATGTTTCTAGACTTTTTGTAAATATGTATATATTTGTTTATCTTGTAAGTATTTTTTTGTTTTGTTAACATATAATCATATAATTAATATGTACTATTAATCAAAAAACATTATAAGATCAAAAACCGGCTGCCAACTCAACAGGAGTACTTTTATTATTATTACACCGGTATTTAAAATTTACTTAATTAAATATTTTAATCCTTATTCCATGGTGTTAAGACTTAAAATCAAAGCGATGTCGGATTCATGTACAAACTTCCAGATATGTCCCAATTTCCGGCAGATTTATAGCTAAACTGACGACTATTGGGTCATGTGGCTGTTATTCTGACCCAAAAGATGTCACTAACGAAGAACATAACATAAATATTTAAAATGTTTGTAGTTTAAGGTTATATCGCTAGTCAATTTCCTTATGTATTACAAAAAATAACTGTACTTCCCCTGTGAACAACCAATACTCTATGGCAGACGAAAAAACATATCCCGGTAGGGGTCAGGTTTAGTACCTAAACTAGCAAAAATATCAAATAATGGGCTCCACTTAACTTGAAACGTGTATTCTGCAGTTACCTATTTTTTAAACTGAGTGCTGCCTCTTTAATTACGACAAATATAACCAATTGTGTTGGCAAAAATACGTTTGTTGTATCGAAGTAAATCAATATGAAATTCATTTTTTTGAAAACTGACGAGTACCCGGACACTGACGACATTACTACTTCGACCTTGCTGTCCGGGGATTGAAGACGGAACCCTTGGTGTAGTATCCGACGTCTCTCCGTTACACCAAATGGGTCGTCAAATATAACAATAATTAATAAGTTAAATTTAAACATTTAAATAAATTCTATTATTATGAATTCATTGTCTTTAAACGTTCCAATTACTAAAACACCATTAGCTTCAGCTATGATCGTTCAAGTTTGAATTATTTCAAGCACCTCAAAACTGAAAACTCGAATTTGCTACAGTCACAAGTAACCGAACTGCGACCTCAAATTTGGCTGCTTGCCCCCTTTAATTATTTCACTTAGCGACAGTAATTACGTCACTACTTAACCATTTTGTTTGAAACCGCCGACAGTCATTTTGATGATCGTTTGGTAACATTTCAATTATAAATTGTCTTCCAATCAAATTGGTAATTGGAAACGAAATGTAGGCTTTCAAATTAAGTCTCTGTAAGTAGAAATTGTAAGCCACGAAACAGATTTTCGATGTCAGAAAATTGCTTTGAGTTAAAATTACGTAGGATTGAGTTTACACGTGCCAGTACATGAATGTGTTTCTTTATGTAATAGTGTAGCGTCGGTGGCTCAATGGTGTGGACTGTTGCCTTCCTACCGGGAGGGCTGAGGTTCAGATCCTGCCATGTACCAATGTGTTTTCGAAATTATATGTACGTTATCCGACGCTCTTACGGCGAAGGAAAACATGCACGCCCGCAAAGAGATTCAAAGGTATTGTGTGTGAAGTCGTCCAATCCGTACTAGACCCGCGTGGACGACTTAGGCCTAATCACCCTATACGGTTAGGCTCGTGCCCCTCGGTGGGGACTTTTAATGAGATGATGATGATGATAGTGTCTTTATGTCTCGTGTTGTGATTTCAAATTGAGGAAATGATTATTTTTACAATATGTCAATGGAAGTATTTTGTTTCCTTTTATTTAACAATTGGCAATCAATGTCATTATTAAACATGGATAATCCATGTGTTACTTGTTTATATATGTGAAAAGCAATATGTTCATATAATTTTATTGTAGCTCTAAGCAAAATTGAAAAATAAAGATATTAATTGATTCTTTAGTACCGTATTAGGAGAATCAACTGCCAATTAGAATCAAGTCCGTAGGTAGGGATATTGTAAGGGACTTATGTTCTGTCTCGACTGGTAGATGGGACATTCCAAAACGATCTCAAGAAGCGAGCACTAGTTTGTAAGAAGTAATTGTTGAAGATTGTAATTGCCAAGGTGGCGAATAAATACTGAATCTGGACCAAGTATTAATATTTACAAAACTAGTATCACGCCCCGGCTTCGCACGGGTGCAATGCTGATACTAAATCCTCAACAAACAAACACTATTTTGATAAATCTCATGGAGTTAGCCTGCGCAATGTAAGCAGAAATATTTTTATCTATTTAAATGAACTGATTTCATGTATGTTTTGCTTGATATAATATTTATTCATTTATTTATATTGAATGTGTATCAGGAGCATATAATGTATTAGTTATGTTTTTTTTGCAAATTATGTAGACTAGTTGTTCCGCGCGGTATTACCCGCATCATAAGATATTCTCTTGCAGTAAGCTAAGACAGGCGACGCGCGGCCGCCGCGCGGTCATACATTGGTTTGCTTTCCGTTATTATGGTCTGAAATAAAAGTAGCTTTCGTTTTTCCTATTATATCTACCTACCGAAAAATCCCGTCCAAATCCATCGTTTCAAAGATTACGCGGGACAAACAGAAAGACAGACAGAAATATATTACAAACCGACAATAATTTAATTGATGTGTAATAGACTAGATGTTCCCCGCGGTATTACCCGCGTTAAAAGATATTCTTCCGCAGAAAAACATAACCTTAAATCGTTTTGTTAAGTCACGCGACGACGCGTCTAAACTAAAGTAGCCTTTCCGTAGTACATCAGCTACCTGTCAAAAAAAGTCCAGACCAAAACCATCCAGCGGTTTCAAAGAATACTTGGAACAAACACACAGACAGTTTTTTTTTAAATTTGTTTTGGCATATGTACCGTATATGTACACATGTTATGCATGAAGAAAAATTGTTATTGCTATATAACAAACAGACGCTCCAATTGTTTTTATCTATACTAATATTATAAAGCTGAAGTTTTTTTGTTTGTTTGTTTGAACGCGCTAATCTCAGGAACTACAGGTCCGATTTGAAAAATTATTGCAGTGTTAGATAGTTCATTTATCGAGGAAGGCTATAGGATATATATCATCACGCTACAAGTAATGGAAGCGGAGCAGCAATGAAGAATGTTTCAAAATCCGGGGGGAATTTTCTTAATTGGAGATTTCGCTGCGTACGCTGCGTAAACGGTTAAAGTTTCGCAAAAGTCATGTATGAGAGTATTGTTACCCTTTTAAAGATCTATAAAAAAATCCGCGACAGCATATGTCTATCTTTTAAGGTTAGCTCCCATAACATATTTGCTAAAAAAAAATTCTAAAATATTGCATCATTTTGTGAAGCTATTTTCATAAATATGATATCAATCCTTATCTAAATAAATACTTTATTTATAAAAAGTATTTCATTTTCAACAAAATTGCCCTTTACATCATTCAATTGAAATGAATATCTTATGAGATATCGCAGTTTTAACTCACCTATATAAACGAAGTAGCGGGTAAAAGAGAGCGTTAGGCCAAAGTAACTATTCCACGCGGACGAAGTCGCACGCTAAAGCTAGTATTTAATAAAAAGACGTAATAGATTATATTATTTTCCTTTCACAAAAAATTAAGAAACAATATTTCCTCAAATTTTACTCGTACAAGACTGACAGTGTGAATGATTGATTAAGACAACTTTTATTTTGTTTATGCCAGTATTATATAAACAGCCAAATAAAAACAAGAAAATGAGAGAAATACATTATTTTGTTTGATAGACATAAGCTAATGTTACTGGCATTTCGGGGAAATTTCATATTTCTTGTGTTACGATAAACTTAAATGATATTTGCTTTATATTTCTTGCCGGATATACCTACAACTTAAGTAAATAATAAAATTATTATTTATTTTCGTTCATCTGCGTGAAGTCCAGGTCAATGACTGGAGGGAAGTGACGCAGGATGGCGATCTCTTGTTTCGGAGGCCAAGACTCACTTCGGGCCAATGAGCCAATAGAGTACTTACTCTACTAAAACGTAAATACTTATGTACGTTATTTCAAAAGATCTTCTTTTTACAGTGTGTCTAGTCAAATTGATGAGTCTATCCTATGTTAGTAGGATATTACAAAAACTAAATCAAACAAAAAACTAAATCTGTAACAGATACCTTTGAATCATAAATTGTTATTATTATTATTTTTTTATGACTTTACCACCGCAATAAGTAGGATCTTCGAGAAGAGCCGGCAAGAAACTCGATAGTCACTCTTCGAAACTTTTAAAATTCTACAATTAATGGTGAACATACGTCACCGCTGCGAAACCCCTGATGTGCCACAGCTATGATAAACATGAAATAATAGACAATATGAGAAAAGAAATCGAACCAAACCCAATTATTGAAGTAGAAACTTTTGTAAATGATAAAAGGTTAACAGGCAATTTCACTATAACATACTGTGTTTGACAGTTAGATCAACAAAAGTTTCGTACGCGTACTATCCATTTGGATGTTAAAATTCAAAAACAACCTGTCGATATACAGTACCATTAATCTCAAACTTCACAACGTTTTAGTTTACAGGGTTCGAATACAAAGTGAAACGAATTTATTTTCAGATTGATACAGGCGAAATTTTATTTTATTTTTATAGAAAACTTGCGAGCGTCGGCTCAATGGTGTGGACGTAGGTACTAATGAGTTTTCAATTTTCGAAATTATATGTACGTTATCCAACTCTCTTATGGTGAAGGAAAACATCGTGGGGAAACCTGCGCACGCCTGCGAAGAGATGCAAAAGTTGTGCATGAAGTCGTCCAGTCCGCACTGGGCCCGCGTGAACGACTAAGGCCATTCACCTTATATGGGTAGGCTCCTGCCCCTTGGTGGGGACGAATAATGAGCTAATGATGATGATGATAGAAAACTTAACTGACCTTTAACAACCCGTAATAATCCTACATGGCAGAAATTCCGCTAATTTTAAAATACGCTAATTAGTTCATTATCGTGTCACGATAGTAAAATCATTCGGCCTGTTTTATGGTAGATACTAGGTGGTAGACCCGGTACTGAGTCGTTTGGGTAGGAACCACCGCAGTTCCAGATTTCGTCCCGTGAATATAACTGTTTGGCACTTCTGTGTTTCTGGGTGAGGGCACTGTAGCTAGTGAAATTACCGGGTATAAGAGACCTACCATCTGTTCTCTTGGGTGACGGGCGCAGTACGGTGTTGATGGAGAAAATAACTGTAGTGTCTATTAGTTGTTAGTCTCGATAAAGGCCGCTCTGTCATGGTCAGGCGTATCACTTACCATCAGGTTAGCGACTTGACCATCCTGCACACTTCGTAACAGAAAAAAGCTTTTTAATTTTTAACACCATTAGACATTGCATGATTAAAAAGAAATCAATAGATCTTACCTTTTATGAAATCCACCGCCATCTCCAAGCCATATGTGTCTTTATCACAGTCATCAAGTATGTGAGCTCCTATCGTAACACCTGGTATCAATTTCAGTTCATTATTTATTTTATCCAGCGTGTAAAGCATTGTCTCCAACGCCTGCACTCCTCCTTGTGGCATCACGGGTCCGCAGGTCATGCTGTCCGACCTTTCGTGGACCATCATCAGACCGCCCAGCACCAAGTCTCCCTCAATAACCGCCTCCCGCTTGATAGGCCAATGCGGATGGTGCTTCTTATCCTTCAACTCGCCAACTTGATCGTTAGACATGTTCATCCAATCGCTCCTCCTTTCGTTCTTTAGTTGCATCATGTCATTATTATACAGTTCCTTTTCGAAGGTGATGTCTCTAAAATTGGAGATGGGGTCGTAAAAAATTGATGTGTCTTCTAATGGGTCTGGGATGACTGGATGTTTGTGCTTGTGCCTGTGGTGGTGGTGAATGGAGGGATTGTAGAACAGATCCTCGTGGCTGCGGTCGCCCGGCCTCATCTCTGATTGGTGGGCGAGGAGAAGCATGGTGGCCAACCAGAGACCGGGCATGCTGCAGGATGTCTCATGCCATTCTCGCCAAACGCTTGGCCCATGATGAACGAGAGTTCATTTTAATCTGAAACAAGGAGAGAATTCATTTTACACAACTTCTTTGCTAAGGACCACAGAGACTCCTGACTATGGATTTTACTTATTAACGTAATTTTATTTTAAAACTATACGTAGTAATGCAAAAACATTGCGTGCAGAGGGGCACGAGCCTACCCGTAAAAGGTGATTAGACTTAGTCGTTCTTCGAAACAGAAGTAAAAAGAATTTTTTTTTATCGTTCCCACACGTGTGTCGTATTTAATGTATATAATCTAATATAGTTTACGCGAGAGACTCTTCCAAAGTTGAAAAATTTTACCCTCCCCCTAACTGCCAAAATTTGGGATTGATAAAATTAAAAAAAATATATATGATGAACATTACCATGAAATCTAACCACGAAATTGGATTGGAACGATATCTAGTTTGTAGTTATTTTTTTATACGCTATAAACGGTAAACCACCATTTTCTCATAGTATAGCTATAGTAGGTGCTTAAGTAATTAAAAATTATTTTAAGAAAGAAAGAAAGAAAAAAATCTTTATTCAAATAAATCTGTTACAGATACTTTTGAATCGTCAATTGTTATTATTATCATATTTTTTGTGATCATCATATCATATTTTATATTACTTGATGCTGCGGAATCCTCTACGGGCGAGTCCGATACACATTTGGCCATTTTTTTCATGGTGGGCAACACTTATAGCTCTTCCTGTGTATGAAGAGACCATGGATTGGGCTAATTCGGATAAACACTGTAGTATTTAATAATTCAGATAAACACAGAAATGCGTTTATTTCAGCATAAAGAATACACACCGTTTGAACTAAAAAAAGGGTCTTATTTAAATGGTAAGTGTATCAAATTATTTCATTCTCATAAAACCATTTTGTTCGTCAAAAGTACTTATAAAAGACAATGAGTTATTCTAAAGGCAAAAATTTGAAGTCATTACCAGAATATTTAACAAAATGTTCTGTATTTAACATTATTACAATATGTTTTAAAAAACATCGCGTAGTTCTGTTTTAATAAATTGAATATGAACCGTTTTAAAGGCTGTGATATTAAATTCCAATGCGCTTTAGTTTCGAAAAAATATAATATGTTTTAATAAGAAGTTAATTTCTCTTCAACCTATCGCAGTCCACTGCTGGACATAGGTCTCCCCCATTTTGCGCTAGACATCTCGGTCCTTCGCTTATCTCATCCAGCTTCCACCAGCGACCTTCGGGCCATCGGGGCGGAAGGCGTCCTACGCTACGCTTGCCAAGATGAGGTCTCCACTCCAGAACTCGTCTGCTCCAACGGCTATCGGTTCTGCGACATACGTGACCAGCCCACTGCCACTTCAACTTGCTGATCCGGCGGGCTATGTCGGTAACTTTACTCTTACGGATTAAATCATTTCGGATCTTATCCTTAAGAGAGACTTCAAGCATAGCTCGCTCCATTGCGCGTTGAGTGACTTTGAACTTGTGAACCAATCCCGTAGTCAGTGTCCATGTCTCAGCTGCGTATGTTAGCACGGGTAGGACGCATTGCTCAAAGACTTTCGTCTTTAAGCATTGTTAAAGTTGAAGTTAATTTAATTTAATTTAATTACAAGTATGACGTTTCAGAACATCTGTTCTTATATTTACTAGGTGGTAAACTCAGTACTCAGTCGCTTATCTAGGTACCAGCGCAGTGCCAGATATCGTCCCGTAAAAAGGAGTGTTTTGCACTTTCGTGTTTTGGGAGTAGACCGCTGTCTGTGGCTACTAAAAATTATCGGATATTAGAGACCCAATATCTATCGTCTAGGGTGATGACCGTAGATCAGTGTTGACGAATAATTATGACTATCTGCTATTACTGATTTTATTTAACACTGCATCTGCCATGGTCAGATGTACTTATCACCAGGTGAGTGAACTGACCGACTCATTCACCTAATGTCAAGTGAAAACTACTTGATTATTTTCACTAAACACATACAAAGCATTACCCGCCCGTGGTGGTTCTGCAGCAGCAAGTAACATAAAATAAAATTATTTTTAGTACTACACATACTCCAGCTTTAATATTAAAAATTGTGGTTCACCGTTTATGACGTATGAAAAAAACTACACACCAGAAATCGTTCAAACAGATTACATGGTCATGTACATCATATATTTATTTTTATTTTATCAACCCCATAGTTTAGAAATTAGAGGACCCCTCCTCTAATTTCTAAACTCGGAAGGATTTTTCAAAATTGGCAGCGTCTCTCGCGCAAACTATTCATTTTATAAAAAAAATGATAGTAGAAACCTCGATACCATTTCTTAAGATCTACACATTGATACCCCACATGGGGGATACAATGAAAAAAAATTTTGAGCTTCAGTCAATGTATAGGGAACCCCAAAATATATTAATATTTTTTCAAGTTTCTTGTCAAAACATTACAGCGGTTCACAGAATACATATACTTACAAATTTTTAATAGTGTAGTGCTTACAGTTTCGGAAAAAAAGGATGTAACATACCGACGAACAGACAGATAGACTTGGAAAATCTATAAGGGCTCCGTTTTTTACCATTTGGCTACGGAACCCTTAAAATGAATATTCTGTAATAATTGAATCCCCATTAACCAACATTATTTTTCACGCATCACCGCATTTCTCGAGTATTTTCTAGAATTGCGTCGCGCTTAGGGACTTGAGGGGTTCAAATGTAGGCGTCGCACTCATTAAAGTAATGTCTGCCGTTGCCGGCTGAGAAATATCATATGTGATGTGTACACGGAACAATATCAACCCCACTGTCGTACTGAGCCATCCGATTTTGTGTTTTCATCAACGTGATAACTGCTTCTACTTGCTGTTTGCATAGGAGGGCAACAGTCCACACCATTAAGCTACCAGCGCTCTCCCACATAATAATATACCGAATTTAAATCAAAGTGCTAAACGCCGGTTGAAAAATAAAAAATATACGTTATTTATTTGAATTAAAAAGCTTTTTTTTATGTTATAGCGGGCAAACGAGAAGCCGTCTCATCTGATGGTAAATGACGCCGTCGCCCATGTACACTTGCAATACCAGAGGGCAAGGAAATGCGTTGCCGGCCTTTTAAGTGGGAATACGCTCTCTTCTTGAAGGAAGCCAGGTCGTATCGCTCAGGGAATAAGTCAGATAGTAGCTGATTACACAGTTTTGTCGTCCGAGACAAGAATTACGACAAAAACGTACTGTCGAGGAGTTCTATTTATCTAGGTGGTGAGGATGAAGTTTTGCCTCGAAGCACGGTGGTGGAATGTTGCAGCTGGAATGAGTCTGAACAATTCCTCCGAACACTCTCCGTAATTAATTTCGTTAAATTGGTAAGATAATCAAGGGATTATGAATCTTATCAAATCTGGGTTACCTTAAGCGTTCTTTTACAAACAGTGGGCCCAAACTTGCACAATGAATCATAACTCTTAACAATGATTAATTAATGAAACTTTCCTAATTAACTTTGCAGTTTACTGAAAAATGTTTAACTCATTAGGAACATTTTATCTGTTTCACGATTCGGTCAACAGGTTTTTCATAAAAATGCCTTGTCTTGTCGTAATTAGCGTTTAATAGGAAGTTCTTTTTTGAAAACTCATGTTATTTGAGAAAATTATTTGCTCAATAAAGAAAGAATATTGTGTTTCTAGATTGGAATGTAACTCAAAGGATAATTAATATAATTATAATATCTATTTCTGAAACTGTCTTATATTTGTACAATCACAAATGCGTATACAGATGTTTATATACGAAAACATAACAAATGTGTTTATTAATTTAGTTATAAACATACGTATGTTATCCAAATAAAATAAAATAAATAAATAATAATATGATAACTCATAAAGCAGTGCAGTGGGCAGGGCACATAGTGCGTAGAACCGATGGCCGATGGGGCGGAAAGGTTCTCGAGTGGCGTCCACGTAACGGAAAATGAAGCGTAGGCCGACCCCCAACCAGATGGACGTATGACCTGGTTAAGGTGGCGGGTAGCAGATGGATGTCAACTGCTAGGGATCGGCCCGCGTGGAAATCATTAAGGGAGGCCTTTGTTCAGCAGTGGACATTTTTAGGCTGTGATGATGATGATGATGATTAATTTATGCATTGCCTGTAGATCGCATCCTGAACCCTTAGTCGAACAGCCAACTCCACAATGATGTCACCATATCAGTCGTCAAGATCAATAAAATCCGTTTGGCACGCTTGGCACACATTAAAATTTTGATTGGAGTAGACCCGTTCTGAAGTAAAGAAGTTGGCAAAGCATGGGATATCCACTTTCTAGTTAACGCTAGAAAAGCAGAGAACCATAAAATACAGAACAAAATATCCTTCTACTTCTCTATTATAGAGACCGTAAGGTTTCAATCACCCATGTTGACGAATTAAATGCAATGTAGAGCTATACGAGTATTATCTAGTTGAATGGATATTTACTGCCAATTATTTTAAAATATTAAAGAAATGGGGATGAAAGGTTGTATACCGGCCTGTTATAAAATTTAAACATATGATCACATTTTATGACCATTTGAATGGATTTAAAAAGCTCATCGAGTTTCATAGACATTCTGTTTAAAACAGTTTTTAAATTTAACAGTTAGAACTCCTCAAATACAAAACCCCAAGTCTTCTTCTGAAAACTCATTGCCTGGATAATGCTTCAACTTTGTTAAATGTATATAATATCAAGTACTGTTTAACTCGTTAAAACTTAAGCGAGCTATCAAGCCCGCGTGTGGCTCCGTTTGCACATCTACTTGCATTCAAAGTTAACCAGTAAGCTTAATTAATGTAAAGCTAACATAGAGATGATATATAGCTTTTTTTATCCTCTATAGGCAGACATTTTACCGCCATGTCACCTGATGGTAAGTGATGATGCGGCCGAGGATGAATCATGCTTGCCTAGAAACAGACTATTCACCCTTGCCTTGAAGACGGCCAGGTTGTAATGATCGGGGAACACATAAGGAGTCAAAGCGTTCCATTCCTTTGCGGTGCGCATTAAGAACGAGGCACCATAGCGGGCTGTGCGGAATGTCTACCACGTAAGGATGGAGGAACGCTTGCCCCCGTCTTGTATCCAGATGGTGAAAAGCTATAGTATTTCAATAGATATTAACGAATTACTTAAATATTTTCTGCTACACATGATAAAAGTTTGGACTAACTATGGATTACTAGATGGCAGACTCAGTACTGAATCGTTCAGGTTGATGCCACCGCAGTGCCAGATATCAACCCGTAAAACACGAGTGTTTTGTATTTGTGTGTTCCGGAGGAAAACTAGGGTGACCAACATAGCCCACAGGATAAGAATGAAAGAAGAAAGAAAGAAAAATATTCATTTGGTGCAATAAAAAATGTAACATGTTATTCATTAAAATAATTTTAAAAATAATAATAATTCTACCAAAATGGTGGCCTCTCAGCTAATACCAAGACTATTTTGTAAGCAAGATGAAGTGGCAGTGAGCAGGGCACATAGTGCGTAGAACCGATGGCCGATGGGGCGGAAAGGTTCTCGCGTGGCGTCCGCGTAACGGAAAACGAAACGTAGGCCAATCCGGATTCGTGTCTGGCGGTCAAAAGGTTAAACTAATTCACTAAATTTTTTCATGTTGTCTCACCCTTTGAAAGATTATTTTCTACCAATTTATAGTTTCAAATTTATTATAACTTTAATTGCTCACCTAAGCCCTGTTAACCACAATAACCCGGGTTGGGTGTTGCTACACAATCTTTCTTGTAATTAATCAAGCTGAGTGGACGTTTTTAAAAACACCCCGCTGAATGGGGAGGTGGGGTAAATGCGACGCACCTTTTTCACTGGCACAATACATGGTGACAATTAAAAAAAAAACACGTTTGGGTTACGTGACATTTGCACAGATTTTTTAAATTTTTTTTTGGCATCCTTGTAGTCAGTGCTTGTACGAAATGTTTTATTATCGTTTTACGGGCTATCTTTCAATACTTTGATAATATGTTATACAAGGAGAATGTGTATTTCATACGTATCATGAGTTTGTTTCGAAGTACCACAAAAAGTACAAGGTGATTTATAAATTACCTTACTATTGCAAAGCTGTGATATCATTGCTGATTGTAATAATTAAATTTTGAAAAAAAATATGCATAAAATTTGAACAATTGCACAGATTTACAATGTTTACAAAAATATATAATGTTTTAGGGCGTTTACGGGCAACATATTCGACTTGGAATGGGATACAAGTATCAACGCTCTCCGCATTCAACATGGCTTTTAACGGCAATGGTAACTTCAAAAGCCTTCTGCTTATGGATGAAGTCCTTACTATTGCAGTAGAATGGGTGTTTTGATCTAAGTTTTAATCTAATCTAAGTATCCAGGAAAACCGGCTTAGGTAATAAGTACGGAGAGAATCGAGTTATAAAATTCGGTCATCCATCTGATACTAAGTGGCAGTGGGCTGGTCACGTATGTCGTAGAACCGATGGCCGTTGAAGCAGACGAGTTCTGGAGTGGACACCGCGTCTTGGCAAGCGTAGCGTTGGACGCCCTAGGGCCGGGTGAACCGACGATTTTAAACTCTGCCAGCGAAAAGCGGAACAAGAAGATATCTGACGCAGAATGGTAAAAAACAGGAGGGGGGCAATGATATTCTGTATATATAAAGGTAGATACGCCACCTGTGCCCCACAAACGAACCGCCGAAGAGGGTACAGTTTGTACTCTTTTGTTAAGGTAAATGTGTTCGAAATTCGAAATATGTGTATGTGTGCTGCCACTGCATTCGAAGACTTTTTTCGATTGTTTTGTGAGCATATCACGAATCCATACTTTTTACATCATTGAGGGGCAGAATTTGCTACTGGCCCCGGTCTGTCTTAATACGACACTGAACTATGGTCTTCATCGTACGGTTTATGAATAACATGAAAAATAATTTCAGTTTCCATGAAATATGTATCAATGTTTCCTACATTCTCAATGTGCAATACTTCATACTAAATACCCTCATTAATTCAAAATGCAATAGTGGCCATTAGGAACACATTATTGGGGCATTGCCAAGAGTTTTGAACCCTATTGGCATCGTCTGTAAATTACTTTGTTGGCAGTTCCTGTGTGTGCCTCATACAAAGTAATCGTATATTACTAGAGGCTAGTTTTGCATAATGTTACACATTCACGCTTGGAATTTAGCAAACATTTTACGAGCGCGTTTTGACCGTTTACGGCGGGGGTTCATTGGCGTGGACTGTTGCCTTACGGCCTGGAGGGTGCAGGTTCAAATCCCGCATCGAATTTCGAAATTATATGTTCTTTTATTCGACGCTATTGCGGTGAAGGAAACATTACAAAGAAACCTGCAAAAAAGGTTGTGCGTGAAGTCAGCCAATGAGCACTGGGCCCGCGTGGAAGAATAAGGCATATACACCATTTATAAAGCATAGGTTCGTGCCCCTCGGTGGGGACGTATGGTGAGCTAATGATGATGATGAATTATGGTAACCTGGAGAAAATAAGCTAGTTTTTGTCTAATACCCCCCCCCCTTCCCTAAATTGGAGGATTGAAGTTTGTATGGAGCATTTTTATAGGAAAGAATTATAATATCATCTACAGAAGCGTATAATTCTCTGTTTTCACATCCAGGAAAAGGGAAACTGTTATACCTCCGATTTAACGCGAGCGAAGTTGCGGGAAATATCTACCTAGTATATTATATTGCGATTTATTCGCGCCCAATGATATTCTGTATATATAAAAGTAGATACGCCACCCGTGCCTCAAAAACGAACCGCAAAAGAGAATACAGCTGTGGGCTTTGTTTAGATAAATGTACGCTCATTCGAAACATGTGAATGTGTGCTGTCGCTGCATTCGGAACACTTTTTTCGATTGTATTGTGAGCATATCACGAATCTATACTTTTTACATCATTGTTCGCGCCGTGCATTTCGCTGCTGCAACAAATATCGGCGCTCCAACACACGGCGGTATAATGCGTTTGTTCATTATGGCCGTATTTTATATGACTTTTTCTTTTTTCACTAATACAGTCTGAAGCTTACTGAAAACACGATTCGTAAACGTTTGCAAGACCATTAATCGCTGAAAACACGTTATGTCAAAAAGTCAAATCTTTTAGTCCTACATTTTAAACTCGGTTTCCAAATTGACCTTGACCAATTGTCATTGCTGAGTGGATCCCTAAACAGTGAGATCTGTAATATTTAATTGGTTAAATATGAATTAAATGTCTTCTGAAAATCATTATAATGTGTCTAAGTAGGCCATTAAATGGTTTTTCTTTCTTTCTTTCTTTCAATTATGCTTAGCTGTAAAGGTAACATCGTAAATCGTATTACCAAACGCTGTCAAAACCCTGAATAAAAATTAAAACTAGTTTGTTCACAACTAGCCGTTCCATGCACATGACATCATAAAAATAGTATAACAGAAGTTCAATAACATTTTTCGATTACCCATAAGCGTAGCACGTACGATCGCAATTACCACCCGTATGAGAATTCGTTGTTTATGCCGGGCCAACCTCGGTTCTATGAAAGTAGTTCAGTAATAAGCTTACAAAACCGCTTCCACCGCTGGAGTGAAGCCAAAACGTACCAATTGCAATTTGACGACCCATTTGGTGTTGCGGTTGAGAGGTCGGCTGCAATACCAAGGGTTCCGGGTTCGATCCCCGGGCAGTACAAACATTTGTGTGCATGAACATGTCTGTTTGTAATGGTCTGGGTGTTTTCTATGTATAATATGTATGTATTTACAAAAAAAAATGTATATAAGTATATTTATCCGTTGTTTAGTACCCATAATACAGGCTTCACGCTTAACTTGGGACTAGATGGCGCTGTGTAAATGTCAGTGGATATTTATTATTTATATTATTATTATAATTGCTAGCCCTCGCTACATTCTCACGTAAACGGTAACCTCTGCAAAGTGTTTTCAATGATGACTAGCATCAGAGCCGCAATTTGACCAATCTACTTAGCATTACGACACTTCCATTACAAATTTAATGTTGGTTAAAATGGTAATCATTATCAACTCATAATATGTCCCCACTGAGGGGCACGAGTCTCCCCGTAAAGGGTGTAAAAGCTTTAGTCGTCCACGCGGACCCAGTACGGATTGGACGACTTTACGCAGAAACTTTGAATCTCTTCGCAAGCGTGCGCAGGTTCCGTAACGATGTTTTTCTTCACCGCTTGAACGTCGGATAAACGTACATATAATTTCGGGAGTGCAAAACACATTGGTACGTGGCGGATTTGAATCTGCACTTGCCAGATCGAAAGGCATCAGTCCACACCAATCACGGGTTGTTAACGTAAAAAGTAAAGTGCCTTGGTATTCCATCTATGCAGTTTACTATGTTTTGTTTTCCAGCATTCAATTACAAGGCAAACAATATATAACCTAACGGGTTCCCTGCATATATTTTCAGTTGCTACGTGCTGCATCAGAATGTGCCGAATTACTACGGTTAACTACGAGTATATAACCATGCTCCGATAACGTCGCTTAGACAATAGACAACAAGCCAACAAGTATCACGGGGAGTGTTTCGATGAGTTGTTCGGGCTTGTTCCTGCGGCTGAGTTCCACCACCGTACATCTCGGAGGAACTTCAAATTTCATCCTCACCACCTGGATGATTGGAGGTCTTCCACAGTTCGATTCTGTCGTCAGTTTTTGCCACGTACGACAAAACTGTGGAACTTCCACTGAATACATTTCCAGAGCGACACGACGTGGTGTCCCTCAAAAAAAGAGCGTGCACAGTTTTAAAGGTTAGGCAACGCATTTTCTTAGAAATTTGAGGTCTTGCAAATGTTCATGGGCGGCGGTATCACCAGAATTAATAATATTATAAATTCTGAGCTCGGCAATGAGTCGTCTAGATAGTGTACCACCGCAGTGCCAGATATCGTCCCGTGAATTAGAAGTGTTTTGCACTTATGCGTTGTGGGATTAGCGCACTGTAGCTAGTAAAATTACCAGGTATGAGAGACCTTACATCTGCCGGTCTAAAAAGGCCAAATAAAGAAATATTGTTACACACAATTCATTTCCTGAATGTCTGGAAGAGCTGATGGAGAATAATAACTGTCTATCAGTTGGGATTTAAACAACTCATTAACACGAAATCTTCAGTACATAGTACATGTGTAATATTCAACCTAACATTCACAAAAGTTTTAATATACTACCATTTTAAATTGAATATATTAAACCACTGCGACATCGTTAACATACTGACTGGAATTTTCCAGAAAGGAATTCTCGCTACGCCGGTCACTTCGCGGTTTCGGATAAAATATTTCCCAGACCATTTTAAAATCACCGGAACGTTTGTGGGGTTTTACGGATATTTTGAAATTTCCCACAGAGGCATGTAACCCAAGTGGGGAAGCCTCGAAGCTTCAAAGCAATTTCGGAAGATAAATTCGCTTTGACGGTATGCAAAATTAAATATGGAAGTGTTTATAAAACGTCAACAACTAAAACATAGTGAATTGGTGTTATTTTGAAGACTTATATGGTGTAATGCACAGACATCCGAATATACAATTAGACTGGACAAGCCGCCAAGTTTATAGGCAGTCCCAGTGTCGCAATTTCTTTTCGGTTCTTACCTGTGAAAAGTTATTATATTTCTTGGTAATTTACTGATTCATTGCGATGATGGCATGTTACAATTGCACAGGATGGCATTTTGGAAAAAAACGGTAATTACTTCTAATATTGGTGCGTCTTGACTCGTCTCACAGAGCGTAAACTGGCAGCCAGTGTATGCTCGTTGAGCTTACATTTGTCGCACTTTAAACGCGGCTTGCGCCATCTACTGTATTGGGAAATCTGTGGTGTAATGCTTGACATGTGGGTTACTAAACCAAGGGTTCCGGGATTGGTTACTGCGTAGTGTAAAAACTATGTTGAGTTTGGACATGTTTGATTTTGTATTATTTTTATTTATTTTATTTGTAGTTTTATTGTTTTAACTTATTAAAGCACTTGTTGTCAATGCATGCCGTTATCACCTTTAAGTGAGATCACATTAAGAACAGTTTTGTAAAAGCAAAGAATTTGTAAAATGTGAAAATGTAAATCTCGTTGGTGATCTTAAATAAAAACACAAAATAAATAACGTCCGCTCGTTTGGCTACCCATGATTTAAAAAATTGGCCAAGCCCGAGTCGGACTCCCACGTTTAGGGTTCCGCAGCAGCAAGTTACATAAAATAAAATATTTTTTTTTTACTTAGGCACCTACTACAACTTCAATATGGAAAACTAGTGGTTCACCATTTTTGACGTATAAAAAAAATACGCACCAGAAATCGTTCAAACTAAATTGTGTTGTTAGGTTTTATGGTAATGTACATCATTTTTTTTTGGTTTTATCAACCCCATAGTTTAGAAATTGGAGGGGGGGCATTCAACTTTGGAAGCGCCTCTCGCGCAAACTATTCAATTTAAAAAAAAGATATTAGAAACCTCTATAATTTTTCAAGTTCTACACATTGATACCCAACACGTGGAGGTACAATGAAAAAAAAATTGAGTTTCAGTTCAATGTATGGGGCAACCCCAGAATATAATGATTATTTTGAGTATCTTATCAAAACCATATAGCGGTTCACATAATATATATACTTACAAAGTTTGAATAGTGTGGTGCTCATAGGTTCGGAGAATAAAAGGGTGTGACATACGGACAGACAGACAGACAGACTTGACGAATCTATAAGGGTTCCGTTTTTTGCCATTTGGCTACGGAACCCTACCCTTAAATGTCAAGATGCGGATTCCTAAAAGCGAGTACGTGCTTATCAGTAATATTACCTAACTTAATTGAGGGCTCAATAAGCTGCAGGGCTTACCAAATTTAAGCGAAAGACGTGTCCGTTAAACGTTGTAAAAAGTTTACATCAATTTAAAACGGGAATTTCACCTGAGTATTTTTTAAGCTGAACAATTTTTGTTTCATCACGTAAATTGGATTTTGGCGCAGACACATTTGGGAGCGAGGCTCGGTTGGAATTAATAACAGAAATCAAGATTGCGTCTGAAATTTTACGGACCATAGCTCCAAATGCGTGTACAGTAAACACTTTTAAGGGGTAATGTAAGTCCCCGCTCTAGATATACACGGGCTGGCCGTTCCAAATGTCAGCCTTCATGATGCTGAGAACTCGTTTTGACTTGATAATAAGCCATCACACATAATTACTTTGTTAATTGTCCTCTTCTATTATAAGTTGGTTGTCTGGAAGAAATTACTGTTTAGTAATAAGGCCGCCTATTGTACTTTTTTTCCTGTGCAGAATCATGTTAAGTGTTTAATTTGTTTTGTGCAATAAAGAATTATCTATCTATCTATATCTACTTTGCAGGGAAAACGTATTTTACAGGACACAAAAAAATTACGCAATGAAAGTAAACAAGAAATAACGCAATGAGAGTCAGATAAAGATGATTGATATTTCTACGATGACCATAAATTCATTTAAAAGGACCAAGAGAAGAATCGATGGTCATTGAAGCAAAAAAGTTATGGAATGGAGGCAGCGTCTTGGCAATCGAAGCGTGTAACTCTCTCCAGCTCGATGGACCGATAACAAAAGGCCATCATCATCAGCTCATTATAAGTACCCTATGCCTTAGTCGTCTACGCTGGCACAGCGCCGATTGTCGACTTTACGCACAACCTATAAATCTCTTCTCAGGCATACGCAGGTTTCCTCATTATGATTTCCTTCACCTAAGAATGTCGGACTTTTTTTATGCTATAGCAGGCAAACGAGCAAACGGCTGATGGTAAATGTCACGCCGCCCATGTACATATATTTCGAATATTCATTGGTACCTGACGGGATTTGAACTTGCACCAGATCGATAGGCAACAGTCCACACCAATAAGCCCTACATCATCAATCAGCTCATCAAACGTCCCCACCGAGGGGCACGAGCCTACCCGTATAGGGTGATTAGGCCTTAGTCGTCCACGCGGGCCCAATGCGGATTGGACGACTTCACACAAAACCTTCGGATCTCTTCGCAGGCGTGCATGAAGGTTTCCTCACGATGTTTTCCTTCACCGTAAGAGCGTCGGATAACGTACATATATTTTTCGAAAATTCGAAAATACATTGGGTCGGGATTTGAACCTCAGCCCTCCCGGTAGGAAGGCGACAGTCCACACCACTGAGCCACCGACGCTCTATATAATAAGCCCTACGCCCTATGGAAACTATTGCTTTTCTCAACTTCAATAGCCTATCGATGGGAGACTTCGAGCGGCAATTCTGAGCACAATACCAGGCAATTAAATGAAGCACCGATAGATCCAAATATGGCCAGGCATATTACAAAGTGTACAATTTCACGATCAATCAATGACATATAGCATACATACATATATCTTATTCAATTTACCGTGCTCATTACGCTGGGTGACTTCCGCAAACATTCCGCCGCCATTTTGTGAATTGATGGCATTTGATTGCTTGCCGTTTAATTCCAAGGGTCTGTTAGGGTTGAACACAGAAGTAGCATTCAACTGCTTGACATACTACTTTGGAAGATCAATCACACAGATATATTGTTCTTATCATCATCAATCAGACCACTATCGTCCACTGCTGAACAAAGGCCTCCCCCAATGAGCACCATCTATTCCGGTCCTGAGCAGCCGGTATCCATCCTCCACCAGTCACCCTCTTCAAATCGTCCGTCCATTGGGCCGTCCCACACTGCGCTTGCCTAAGCGAGGCCGCCACTCCAACACGTTTCGGCTCCAGCGGCTATCTGACCGTCTGGAGACATGACCAGCCCACTTCAAATTCAACGTGCTTATTCTAAGAGCAATGTCTATAACCTTGGTTCTCCGGCAAATATCTTCATTACGAATTTTATCCGCCAATGAGATCCCAAGCAATCCGAGCATTACTCTCTCCATGGCACGTTGAGCGACCTTTAACTTGTGAACCAGTCCTACGGTGAGTGAGGACGCACTGGTTAAAAAATCAAATTTCATCTCATACTATCCAGCTGATTTCAATACATCAATTTATATACCGTTCTACATTTGTGTATCTAAACATAAGTGGGAACGTGTTGCCTGTAACTCAATTTTTCTTACCACGGGCAACAGTTGTCACCTGTTTCCGTATTTAAATACTGAATTCAATGTATGTACTTAAGTATCATAAGAAACAATGTTACATTTATGTGGGAATAAAGATATATTATTATTATTATCAATCTTATTTACAAAATTAACTTTGTAGTACACTTTTGGATCACCAATTCCACCAATGATGATAGGCGGTTCCACTAAACGTAAATATAGGGAGATTGAACCGTAACCCATCACGAGGGTCTATGTCGATTGTAGCCAGTACTGGCGGCTCAACGTGTCATGCTGGTAGATGCATTTGATAAGTATAAGTAGCCGATGGAGCGAAGTTTACAAGTGGCGTCCACGTAACGGGAAGCGAAGCGTTGGCCGACCCTCAACCAGACCGAATAAACACCTAGTTAGATGGCGGGTAGCAGATGGATGTCAACTGCTCGATAGATCCGCAAGCAGATTTTTTAAGAATAAAATAGGAGAAAATTATAGGTACATTTGCAACTTATTTTCTAGGTGGGCTGCAGTCCATAATTATCCTTGTGGAGCCCTTTTTCCACCAAAGTACATTTTTATATGCGCAGAAGATCTTTTTTAAAGCAACTAATTGAATAACTTCGCTTTAAGTGTGTATAAATATTACCTCATTGGAAATTGAATCGAAATTTTCGACAGAGTTTAATTAAAAAGGTTTACGATAATTAGACGTTCGGTTTTACTTTTCCTTTAAAAGGGTCAACTTGTTCTTTTGTAAATAAATATAGACTAAATTTTTTTAATGTTCTTTTATTTTGGCCTCAGATTGCCATAAGCTTCACCGGCCAAGTGGCGAGGACAAATAGCTCTCAGCCTAAATAATCAAAATATTAAACAGTGTACTCTTAAATTAAACCTTTTTTTATATTATCAATTGTTGGGGATTTAGAATATACTCTGGCACGCTCTCAATTTTCTCATTTATTCGCACTTGGTCGGATTCCCAAATGGACGGATTCTCATTTCGCCGGATTCAGTACAGACGTATATACTAGTGTATTAACAAACAAATTTGTTTAATACAGTAAACACAATAAATACTTATCGAATACCTAATGCATTTTCCTGTAGGTATACTGCAGAATGTACTAGTTAGTTGAGATTGCCTTGGAGCCTGCAAGGTGGAGTTTCCTACACATTTTTGTTTAGTAATACGTCAAATTAATCAAATATAGGCATAACAAATATAAAAACAATGCAATCAAGCGTTTAATCAGATATTACAGCAGACAACAATATCACCGTATATGCTTCAAATATAATATTAATGATGATATTATTGTGATTCCGATATCGTTATTTGATATTGAGTTGGAAACATTATGTATCCTTAATTAAATTGAAAACTCCCAATTCGGGTGCTGGGGTTGAATCGCTTAATAATATTCGGGATTCACTTACTCAGCAAATACTTGACGAGGTTGGGCTCGTTTGACGTGATTGGACAGATTTTAGAAGGTGATAGGATGAATAATGTTTTCATCTAAGTTGCAAGTAATTCTGGGTGGTAGACTCGATACTGAGTCGTCTGGGTAGGTACCACCGCAGTGCCAGATATCATCCCGTGTAACAGGAGTGTTATGCACTTTTGTGTTTCGGGATAAGGGCACTGTAGCTAGTGAAATTACCGGGTATAAGGGACCTAACATCTGTTGTCTCGGGTGACGGGCGCAGTGCGGCATCGATGGAGGATAATAACTGTCTATCAGTTGTTGGTCTCCTTTAGTGCCGCTCTGTTATGGTCTGGCATCATTACACAGTGAGCGTCCAGACCGTCCTGTCATATAACATTAAAAAATAATTCTCAATCAATATCCGGGAAATGTTTAGTATGGGACAAAAAATATTACAGGTATTATTAGTCACACATCTAACTTAACTACTTTTGTTGTCTCGCTTTTATTTGGTACTTTTGTTAATAACGCAAAATATTTGAGAGTCAATATCAAACAATTTATTTAATTTGAGTCGTTTCAACCTGTCACATTCCACTGTTCGACATAGGCTTGAAATATCTTTTTCCTGAATTGGTGCTAAGTGAAAGTGAAAAGTTTATCAAGTGAAAGTCAAAATCCATTAATTTTTTATTAGGTTCACCAACGTTTGTGTACAACATTATTTATAAATAAAATACATGATAACCTCGATAACTAATTTATTCTAATTAGGCTTACAAAAACAATTATTAACGACATAAAAACTCAATGATGTCTCATAAAAATATGAATAATGTGTTATTTCATCATCATCAGGTCATTAAACGTCCCAACCGAGGGGCACGAGCCTAGCCGTATAGGGTGCTTCGACCTTAGTCGTCCACGCGGGCCCAGTGCGGGTTGGACGACTGCATACACAACCTTTGAATCTCTTCGCAGGCGTGTATGAAGGTTTCCTCACGAAGTTTTCCTTCACCGTAAGATCGTCAGATAACGTACATATAATTTCGAAAATTCGAAAACACATTGGTACGTGGCGGTTGAATGTCAGCCCTCCCGGTAGGAGGGCGACAGTCCACACCATTGAGCCACCGACGCTCTATTATTATGAATGTATTATTTATTCAAGATAAATATTAACAGACAAAGAGCTCTGATAAGTTTAGAATCATATATAAACCTCTGATTATATTTCACCGGCTTTCAGTATTCCTTCGTGAATATTAAATTGTGTAATCATTTCTCGTATCCTCTAAGTAAACTTCTGTTACTCTTCGCATTGTGATTAGGCTTTAACCTGATCTCGCAGTAAAGATAGGATACCGACTCTTAAAACTCGTATACTTTGCGTCTAATATTTGGATACGGTTGGATTACAAGGTGACTATAAGAATGAATGAATGAAAAATGAATGAATGAATGTTCCGACCGTTTTCGGTCATGGCGGCCACTTCGGCTCTAAACAGTACGGCGCACATGCACTTGAAGATGGCTAATGTAGCCGATCTTTGCAGTAAACTCACGAGCACATTGTGCACACGTGAGCTTACCATTGACATAATTATACTAAATGGTCACGGTGTTCGGGCTTTTAATTCGTCGCGTTTAGCGTCTAGATCAGCTTTACGCTGATCTTCAAAAATGCGAACCTGCCTCTGAACAAGCCGACGCCATAAATGTATACAGAATAGGATTTTGGTAAAGCAAATTCTGACGCTTCAATTTGCTTGTTTATTTTGTCTGTGTTGGATCACAAGCGGACTTAGTTTCAGATTAGCTGGCTCAGCTCGATTGATGGTTTATGTTACGCTTGCGCGAGACGTTACTAAGTTGTAATACCTCAAAAATAACTATAGCTATTGATCTGTTGCTGATCATAACACAAAAGATTATTAAATTTATAGAGGACGTCTTTGATAATGTCCTACTAGTTTTATCAAAATTAGAGTTGTAGAAAATAGTTCACTAACAACTGCGTTCATAAATAGGGAACGTATAAAAAGTCTTAGGCTGAGAGCTAACAGCGCCGATCAGTTTCCATTCAGTAGGTAAGTACCTACTGATGCTGTAAAGGTCATCTGTGGTCACTAGCCAAAAGAAAAACAAGGATAAACTATAATAAATAATAGACCATCGTTGTCTATAATTTAAATTTGTACATTTAATGTGTACTAAAACTGCAGTATATGGCAGGGTCGACTGCATTACAAATGAACTAACAATTTTTAAGAAAGGAAATAACATTTTGTCGAAATAATTATACTTTTTTATGATTTTAATGGGTACTTTGTGTTGTACAACCTTAAAAGTGGCAAGTTTTAACAAATTCCCAGATATAAGTTGATGAAGCATGAAAATAATGTCAGTCTTACTTGAATAAATTGCACAAAGTAAGCAACTGGAATCCCTAAGGGATTAGAGCCCATTTCCTCCGGATCAGCTAACAGTCAAAACTCAGTATTGAGACCATGAGATTGCGGAGATATTCTCTAAAACAATCAAATATTCAGAGGACTTACTTCAAAAGTCTCTTGTGGGCTAGATCATTGAAGCACGATAGTTAAGTTTACTTCGTCATTTGTAAGTATTTTGCGTTAATTCAAAAGCTATTTACAGGCGTTCTAATTAAAGGAGCAACATTTGCCGGCGTCATATTGCCTTCGTCTATTATGAAGGCAAACAATTCTAATTTTAAAACAATTCAAAACCAAATTGCCTTTCAGAACATAGCCTATGACGCACTTACAGGTTGATGGAAAACCGTCATCATGAAAAACGCCGCAATTATTATGAGTGATGAATTTTCTAGTGAAAACTTTTGTGTAATAGGAGAAAAATACGCATATATTACATATACGTCGGTGGCTCTATGGTGTGGACTGTTACCCTCCTACCGGGAGGGCTGAGGTTCAAATCCCGCCACGTACCAATGTGTTTTCGAATTTTCGAAATTATATGTTCGTTATCCGACGCTCTTACGGGGAAGGAAAATATCGTGAGGAAACCTGCGCACGCCTGCGAAGAAATTCAAAGGTAGTGCGTGAAGTCGTCCAATCCGCACTGGGCCCGCGTGGACGACTAAGGCCTAAATACCCTATAGGGGTAGGCTCGTGCCCCTCGGTGGGAACGTTTGATGAGCTGATGATGATGACGCACATATTATAAAATTATTTTTCAATTCTAAGGTCGGTTCCTTTATAGCGTGTAGAAATTAGTCAAGAACAGATTTTACTAAATTTCGACCAGAATGGGTTAAAGGTTTATATGGAAGTAATAATAATGACGCTTTTGAGGGGACATGAAATGCAGATTTTTGCTATTTAACCTGTTAGGCTTAAAGATAACTTTATTTTTCATTAAACATAAGATTAAAAAAATTTATAATTTTCATGGCGCCAACTGAACTGTTGGTCACTCTAACCAGCCCACCTCCCTCCAGAAGCAAATTAATCTTTCTGGATTTCTCAGGGAATTGGTGTGTTTGTCAAAAACCAAGTATAGTTCGTGTATTTTATAATTGTATAAGTTTTTATCGCTTCTATCAGATTCTAAACCTACTTATCATCCCCGTTGTCCAATACACTAAATAAATTAAAGGCTTACAAATTGCTTTTAACAAATATATTCAAATTGGAATTACTAAGGTTAGTGGGTAAAGAGTTCCCCGGATTACCATGTAAATTTATGGATGGAAGTTTTTATCTTGCTCCATCGTAGGCCGCCCAGCGATTAATTCAAATTTGTACTGAAACGCAAAATTATTTGTCAGACGTAACTCGGGGTGTTATGTTTGTTGGCGTTTGGATATTTATAGCTGGTTAACTGGATTAAACTGTTGCGTACTTAGACTTTTGATGTTTGAATTAGTGGGATATAGCCACAGATTTCCCAATACAGGAGATGGGGCAAGCCGCGTTTAAAGTGCGACAACTGTAAGCTCAACGAGCATACACTGGCTACCAGTTTACGCTCTGTGAGACGATAATACGAAATATTAGAAGAAATTACCGTTTTTTCCAAAATGCCATCCTGTGCAATTGTAACATGCCATCATCGCAATGAATCAGTAAATTTACCAACAAATATAATAACTTTTCACAGGTAAGAACCGAAAAGAAATTGCGACACTGGGACTGCCTATAAACTGGGCGGCTTGTCCAGTCTAATGTATATTCTGATGTCTGTGGATATAGCCAATGATGTAAGAAGTAGGTATTCGTGATATGCTCACAAAACAATTGAAAAAAGTGAAAAAAATGCTGTTGAACCACACACACATACACATATTTGCGAATGCGCGTACATTACCTAAACAATAGAGCACAAACTGTACTCTCTTAGGCGGTTCGTTTTTGAGGCGCGGATGACGTATCTACCTATATATACAGAATATCATTGGATTCAGCATTTACAACAACGATCATAAAGACGTCGGTGGTTTAATGGTGTGGACTGTGGCCTTCCGATTTGGGAGATGCAGGTTTAAATCCCGCCACGTACAAGTGTCAAATTTTCGAAACTGTACGTTCATCTGACGCTCTGACGGTGAAAGAAAATATCGTGAGGAAAGCTGCGCACGCCTATGAAGATATTCAAAGGTTGATCGTTCATCATCAGCTCATTAAACGTCCCCACCGAGGGGCACGAGCCTACCCGTATAGGGTGATTAGGCCTTAGTCGTCCACGCGGGCCCAGTGCGGATTGGACGACTTCACACGCAACCTTCAAATCTCTTCGCAGGCGGCGTGCATGAAGAAGTTTCCTCACGATGTTTTTCCTTCACCGTATGAGCGTCGGATAACGTACATATATTTTCGAAATTCGAAAATACATTGGTTCGTGTCGGATTTTGAACCACAGCCCTCCCGGTAGGAAGGCAACAGTCCACACCACTGAGCCACCGATGCAAGGTTGATCGTGAAGTTGGCCAATCCGCAAGGGGTCCGCGTTTACGACTAAGGCCTATACACCCTTTACGGGTAGGCTCGTGCTCCTCAGTGGAGACGTATTATGAGCTGATATTCATAATATTCGAAATGGTTTATTTAATGGGTAGGCAACGTGTGTACGATTCAGGCTCAAGCGTGGCGCTCCCCAACTCTTTAAACTTATGGTTTGTGATACCATTTTATTTTTAATTTTTATCGGATATGTAACTTTATTCGATCTAGTGCGATGTACTTTTATTTTTTCAAACTGACTAAAGCTGTTGGCCGCAGATGGCCTTTACAGCTTCACCGGGCAATTGGCGAGTGCAGATGGCTCTCAGCCTTAAAATTTACACAACGAGCCACAGCGTCCCAGTGTGGAACTCTAAGCTACAGCTCAATCTTGCCACTATGTGACAAAACTTGCTTCCCGCAGTTGGACGTTATAAAATGTTAAGATGCAGATGTTTACTTTAAGAAAAAAAAATCGGTAACTAAGCTTAGCAATGAAATATTGTACACATGGCATAGTGCCATTTGTACCATTGATTGTACAGGCGTACTCATATAAAATTCCTAGAAGAAATATTTTGTTTACGGTTCTTATCCATGTTGAGGTGTCAACTTGACGTAATGATGTATGGTGATGGGTAAATTTAATTAAAATATTATAGCAGTATTCGAAAACAAGTCTCCTGTTTGATTCCTGAGGATGCATTCATTAATCATCCTCTTTAGTTGATTGCTTTCTGTAACCTGATTAGAAAGGCCTTAATGGAATTTAATTTCGCTTATCTATTAATTTCCGATGCCAGTTAATCAATTCTGAATATAGAATGGAATTGTTTACTAAACGCTGTGTTACGGTGAAGGAAAATAACGTGAGGAAACCTGCGCCTGCGAAGAGATTCAAAGGTTGTGCGTGTAGACGGCCAATCAGCACTGGGCTCGCGTGCTAAAGCCTATACACCCTTTACAGGTAAGCTCGTGCTCGATGAGGCCGCTTAATGAGCTGCTGATGATGATGATGAAACACTGTGTTTGGCGTTTTTTCTATTCTTCTAATTATATGAAACTAATATATGCTTGTAAATTAAAAATGGTTCTTAATAAAGTAATGCTTAGGTAAGTATAAGGTTCACCAATATATTCAAACTCACAACATTTTTAAACTATTACGAAATAATGTTTTTCGTACGATTCTGATGGAACTTTCACTAGCAGATAGCTAATATAATAACGAACGTTAGTCTCAGGCACATCTAGCTTGCCATAAAGGGCTGAAAAACAACCATTCCTAAAATTGAGATATTTTGTACTACAGTAAGCGGGTGATCATGGTGACAGAATGAAAAGGAGTATTAAAATTTATAGTTATTGTGTTTCTCGTAAAAACTCGCAAACTCATGTTCTATTTTTTTTTTCAATAACTAATAACTGAGTTCCGATGCCGCTCATTTTAAAACTAATATGATTGTGTCTCAGTAAGTAAAATAATGCACTCAATCGTTTTATTTGGTAAAACTACGACACAAATCCACCAATTCAAAAACTCTAAGTAATAGAATGGAAATTGAGTCTATAAAAAGATTATGCAAATCATTCATTCAGTTTTAGTAACACACAAGTCATGCTACTACATAGTAGCTACTTATATGCATTATACTTAGGTATATACTTATTACCATTTTAAACCATGAATATCAAACTTTTACCGTTACAACAAATTTACAGTTGGATTGTAAGATGTCATTATGTCAAGTAAATTATTTGAATTCAGTTCTGTTTTTTAAATTCAAACATATACCAATATTTCAGGTAGCCGAGTCAATTAACCAATAGCGGTGCAGTCAATACTCAGACACGAGTGGTGCTTGATTCCGATTGGCTTCCACGGTTTGTATGTTGTTTTTTTATACGTTGCCAGTTTTATTGAGGAAGAGGAATATTCAGATTTGTACATTATTATTATTACTCGCTTATAGTTATAAGTGTACTTACAGAGTCCTTATAGTTGGAGCGGAACATAAAACTTATTAAAGCGTCGAGTACGGTAAAACACGAAGTTCTAGTTTTTCTAAATGTAAACTTTAAAGAGTAAAGCTAGCTTATGAATTTGAAAGTTTTCGTAGTGTCGTAACGTTTATATTATTTATGTTGACCCCTATGGTTTTATGGTTGAGCAGTAGGCTATTAGGTAGATCAAGGCCGCTCTGTTATGGTCAGGCGTATCAAGTACCATCTAATTGATGGTAATTGATACGCCTGACCGTTTTGACCATCCTGTATTCTTGGTAACATAAAAATAAGATAAATCCTGTGATCAATCCAAATATCAGGTATGTACACAGACATCCGAATAACAATTAGACTGGACAAGCCGCCAAGTTTATAGGCAGTCCCAGTGTCGCAATTACTTTTCAATTCTACTTGTGAAAGATATTATATTTCTTGGTAAATTTTACTGATTCACTGCGATGATGGCATGTTACATTGCACAGAATGGCATTTTGGAAAAAGAACGGTAATTTCTTCTAAAATTCGTGCGTCTTCATTCGTCTCACGGAGCGTAAACTATAGCCAGTGTATGCTCGTTGAGCATACATTTGTCGCACTTTTTAACGCGGCTTGCCCCATCTCCTGTATTGGGAAATCTGTGGGTATGTATCATTATATTATACATTTTTTGTAAACACGCAGATATTGCATTACATTACGTGGTGTGCGTAGTGTACCAGGACAAATGCTGAGTGAGTCCTATTTGGTACTTATTTTTGTTAATTTATATGTTTTTTGTTTGTTATACGCATATGTGTGCCAAATACATATTTCTATCTTTCTTTATTTCTTTCTATATTATATATACAAATTTCGAGACTAATACAAACGAATGATATGTCATGGACTCAAATGGGCATCGAATTACGAAGTTTCCAATATTTTATAATATATAGGGACTATCATCATACATTATCTGTTAAACATGATCGATGGTGTTGCATTACAAAATGTGTTTCGATACATTTGAAAAGTGCCCACGTACTGTGCTATCGCACCGCACGTTTATTGTGCGAGCTAAATGAGCTTGAGACCACAGCAAAGGGTGAAAGGGCGACGATTTATCATCCCTACACATTGTACTCAGGGTGTGTGCGAAACAGTATACGTCACAGGCGTTCACACGATCGGACATTTCGCGATCTGCCTAATTGATTTCCAATACGTGATGCCCATGGCATTTGAATACTGGAATTTATGTTGCGCAAGATATAGGCCATTTGCTGCATTAATAAAGCTTTATTACTACCTTTTTCTAGTAGATTAGCCTTTTATGAAACCGTTTGGAAAATAAATGTGAGTAGTTTACCTACGCGTTTCCTGAAACAACACAAAACAAAACGTTCTTAACGATACAAAAGAATGAAAATAAAAATTGATATTTGTTTGCAGTACATATATTTTAGATGCTTAAAAATCAATACTTTTTTTAACCGCATAGTGAGAATGTGTAGAATATACAATGATTTGGTCCGAAGTGGCGGAAAATATAATATAATATATATATATATATATATATAATATATATATATATATATATATATTGATTTATTTACGAATTAGTTTAGTGCTTACAAAATAAAGACAACGAACCTTTTTACACCTGATTGTCCTCAACCTCGTATAACCCATATTTCAACATAACTCTTTTTAAGTATTATTTTTAAGAACTCTTTTTAATCTGTGTGTAAATGTCAGATTATTATTTGGAGCATGCTGTGTATGCTATTTATGGATTACCATCTAGTGCATTTTTTTAATATATTTTGGAATTAAAAGATTATAATTTGTCTGCGTAAATTTAAATTCATAAATAGTACAAGAAATAATAACAATGCTTAGCAAATCTAGTATAAACAACAATTATTGATATGCTACAACTTGCAATGTTTCATACCGTATTATGTAATTACGTAAATCTTTCAAAACCATCGAATGCATAGCTACATTGAAAATTGCCAAATCTGTTTCTCCGTTGGATAAAACACCTGATTCAAATGAAAAATATGGAAATATAAGATTAATTTTCAAGAGAATAGTGTTTCAGTTTCATAATTCACCTAAAGGCACTCTTGTTACATCGACGCCTTAGCAAGTAGGAGCAGTAGAGCGAACTCATTAAAAATATACTTACTTACCATTCGAGGCTCTCATTATTAAAACAAACGAACATGGAAAAAAGATTTATAACATTTTAACGGCGAACAATTAATCCAGCGATGTTATACACCGGTCGTTTTTAACGTTTGGACGTTACACGAAAAAGCTTAATTGCCACTTCGGCTGCGACGTGTTCATTCATTATTCGCCGACGCCATTTTTCACTGGTATTTTGAGAAGCGTAGCAATCAGCTCGTCTATCACTGAATTGTATTTAATTACCACGAGCGAGGTATGACGGGAGACTGATTTTTATTTAACTATTACTGACGACAGCCAATGATGTAAAAAGTATAGATTAGTGATATGTTCACAAACCAACTGAAAATTATTTTCTAAATGGAGCGACAGCACACATACACATATTTCGGATGAGCGAACATTTACCTAAACAAAGAGCCTAAAACTATATTCTCTTTGGCGGTTCGTTTTTGAGGCTCGGGTGCCGTATCTACCTTTATATATACAGAATATCATTGTTTACCGACGCCATTTTTCACTGGTATTTTGAGAAGCGGAGCAATCAGCTCGTCTATCACTGAATTGTATTTAATTACCGCGAGCGAGGTATGACGGGAGACTGATAATTATTTAACTATTGCTGACGACAGCTGCCTCGGCTGTTTTAAAGTGGATTAAGGACCAATACGACGAATGTATGTGAGGATTTGTGAAGCCAGCTTGTTTGTTGTTCTCAAAGATTCTTCATTGTATAATGAATAAATAATAAATATCCACTGACACAGCGCCATCTAGACCCCAAGTTAAGCGTGAAGCTTGTATTATGGATAATAAACAACGGATAAACATACACATGAAATTAATGAAATGTTATATTTAAATCCCGTCCCATTATAACGGTAATTATTTTTAATTCGTCTATTTTGCATTTTAATGCTAATGAATTGAAATTTTAATTGAGTGCATATTTATATGTGTGTATTTACTTTTGATTTCTAAATTTCAATGTGTTTCTAGATTTTTATGGTTATGTTGCCTGAAAATAAACGAATTTCATTTATTTTATAACAGCAGCTATGAACGTTCAAAGTAACCACCATCTCTTAAAACAGTATTTTTATAATCGTACGACATTTTTGGTCAACAAAAGTCGAAGTAATATTATTGTAATACTGTTTCAAAAGATGGCGGTAAGTCCTGTGAACACTATATAAAACACTAGCTTTTGCCCGCGGCTTCGCTCGCATTAAATTCGGGATGACACGGTACCACTTCATTTAAATTCATAGGAATCCTCCGCCCAACTTTAAAGGTTTTGGAGTTTATTTCAGATAATATATATATATATATATATATATATATATTATAATATATATATATATATATATAATATATATATATATATATTATATATATATATATATATATATATATATTATCTGAAATAAACTCCAAAACCTTTATATGGTGATATATATATCACCATACATAGGATTCCCCGTCCCTCCAACTTTAAAGGTTTCGAGGTCTATTTCAGATTTTTTTTTGCAAAAAATATGGTATAGTGATCTAACCTTAAAAGATAGACATATGCTGTCGCGGACTTTTTTGTAGACCTTTAAAAGGAGAACAATACTCTCATACATGATTTTTATGAAACTTTAACCGTTTACTTAGCGTACGCAGCGGAAGCTCCAAGTATGAAAAAATACCCCCGATTTTGAAACATTCTTCATTGCTGCCCCGCTTCTATTGCTCGTAGCGTGATGATATATAGCCTATAGCCTTCCTCGATAAATAAGCTATCTAACACTGAAAGAATTTTTCAAATCGAACCAGTAGTTCCTGAGATTAGCGCGTTCAAACAAACAAACTCTTCAGCTTTATATATTAGTATAGATTACTATTAATAAAACAACTTGACCTACTCGGTGAAACGAAACGCTACGCGTGTTGTCACCCCCATTATTTGGACACAGTAAACAATTCCCCACATGTCAGAATATTCCAAACTCGCGATTCCATATAACAAAAGTCTACAGTCCCATGACACAACCTTTTCATGATCCCCTCCATTCAGACCCGCGATGCGTTAGTCGACAAGATGACGTCGGAATGAGCTACAATTAAATTAATGATGGTAATAATTCACCGCTTTGAAATACCACTTTAGTGTTCGTAAGCTTTGGTTCGAGGATGCTTTCTGTGCCACTGTAATTTAATTATGGAATGTATGCTAGCATTATTTGTTATGCAATGTATCTTTCATTATATTTAAGTTGTATAAAACCATTTCCGTGTTTTTAACTTGAGCAGGTACTGGCCAAAAATACTAAAAATAAAACAAACGTCAGAACGTATTTAAGAGAGAATATGGAGATACGAAAAATACTAGGAATTGATAATGTTTTAATGTTGAGCGTCGGTGGCTCAATGGTGTGGACTGTCGCCTTCCTACCGGGACGGCTGAGGTTCAAATCCCGACACGTACCAATGTATTTTCCAATTTCGAAAGTATATGTACGTTATCCGACGCTCATACGGTGAAGGAAAACATCGTGAGGAAACCTTCATGCACGCCTGCGAAGAGATTCGAAGGTTGTATGTGAAGTCGTCCAATCCGCACTGGGCCCGCGTGGACGACTAAGGCCTAATCACCCTATACGGGTAGGCTCGTGCCCCTCGGTGGGGACGTCTAATGAGCTGATGATGATGATGATGGAGATACGAAAAATACTAGGAATTGCTAATGTTTTAATAATTTGTGATGTTAAAGCTTAATAAATATAAAATACTTGACTGAAACTGTGTATTGAAATAAAATAATAACAATATTTGCAGGAATTTATTTTATGTATGTGTGATTAATATAGTGATCCGAAACAATGATGTAAAAAGTGAATTCGTGATATGCTGACAAAACAATCGAAAAAGCAGCACACATTTCGAATTTCGAACACATTTACCTAAACAAAAGAAAAGAACAAATTGTACTCTCTTCGGCGGTTCGTTTTTGAGGCATGGATGGCGTATCTACCTACAGAATATTATTGATCCGAAATAACAATGCCATGATATGATATCTAAAGAAACCATATAGAACTAAAGTGACCGAAATCAAATGATTTGCAAGTTAAAGTTGCAGTGGGTAGAGCACATATTATAATGTATATATTAATGATAGGGTGATAAAATTCTACACTGTTATAATAAAATAAGAAACTGTTAATTTGATCATTTTTCTATCCAAGTTTTGAAAACAAAAACCTGAAATTGAAACGCTCAATTTCAGCTATGCTAATGGTATTTAACCACCAAATATAACTAACTACAAGTGATAACAACATCTTGCTATAGAAAAAACAGTGTTTATAATTAAAACTTGTGTTCGGCGTCGAATAAAAATGTAAATAGCAGATACGAAAAGTTTCGTCCTTTTTAAGTCGCAACCTGAAAAGTGAGCTCTGGGGAAATCCAGAAAATTCCGGTGGTCGGAAATTTAATCAAACTAACAACACGCGCTAAAGGCGTCTTTAATGAAAAAACCTAAGGACTGCTAAATCCGCGCCTACTTTTTGTTTACTTGATCTTAGATCTATTAAATACAAACAAAACTGGAGTCTGTTTGTAATTTAAATAACCATTTCTTTCTTAATGCATATGAATATACGAGTATGTATACGGTAAAAACGCCAAAATACATATTTTTAAATGTTTTGTCTGTCTGTTTGTTGAAACGGCTGAAACAATTTGATCGGCATTTCTTTTGCAGGTACGAGTAGCTGATGTCATAAAGAAAAATATAGGCTAATTTTATTTAAGAAAAGACGAGAAAAGAACTAATCGCTAAAATTTTGTATCATTAAAACTTAATTGATAATTGTTTCAATTGTAATTTAATAATGAAGTATCTACCTGGATTATAAAAGCAATATTTTTGTGAACCGATCATTGATTACAGTGATTTTGATATTTATAACTATTTTATTCCACCCTCGACTGATGATGGATGATTCAGCTCAGAGCCCTCCTGCGCCTACATACTTATATATAAAAATCAACGAATGTTTCGTTTTACCATAAAGTAGTCCTATATAAGGAAAAACACATTCGGCCATTAATACGAGTAAAGTTGGTCACACAAGTAACTGCCTACTAAAGTATGGTACATTTATTTTTTACGGGTGTGCCGCTCATGCTCGCGCGCATATACTCACAAAAAAATCGAAACAAGTGTTCCGAATTCAATGACAGCACACATACACATACTTCGAATTTCGAACTTTATATATACAGAATATCATTGGTTTTAATATAGTTTCCTTGTGTTAATGCCAGTATTCAAAGTTTTATTTGCTTAATTATAAGTTTTTGTTACAATTGAATAATTCGATATTTTTGTATTTTATTACATATTACTATTGAATTCTACTATAAATTCTATTTATAAATTTTGACATTATTTGAAAAACATGTATTCTTATTATCGACTAGCATGCTGACATTTTGGCGCAAACTGTAAGTTACGATGAATTTGTTCAGTAAATAAATTAAAAAACTTACAGTTAACATCACATGGAAGCTTCTCAAATATAAACCTATTTACTAGAATAAGTTGTCTATCATCATCATCAGCTCATTAAACGTCCCCACCGAGGGGCACGACCCTTCCCGTAAAGGGTGTACAGGCCTCATCGTCCACGCGGGCCCAGTGCGGATTGGCCGACTTCACGCACAATCTTTGAATCTCTTCGCGGCGTGCGCAGGTTTCCTCACGATGTTTTCCTTCACCGTAAGATAAGTTGCCTGTATGTGGGTGTTAAGGTCTAAACCCTAAAATTGTAACCGTAACCGACGGTTAAAGGTGCCCTCCGAAGCAGTTATTTTTTAAACCGTAAAATACTTTAAAACTAAGCATATAAATTCCGCACAAGTGTATTATAAACGTTTACAAATAACCTCTCATTTCGCCCTCAACTAAGTAATTTCAAGTTCAGCCCTAACTTCAAATGGTATTTTGATCACTTTGGAAATTCCTTAAAGTTTTAAACTCATTTAGACCTTGCCTTAATCGAGTCCCCCGAGTTCCAAGCTCAATATTTTAATAAATTGTTCATAGAATTTTGGGTTACCCACTTTTACGTTAGTTGAATGATATCTTAGTTCTAATGAAGTATGAAAGTAGAGCGTCGGTGGTCATTGGTGTGGACTGTTGGCTTCGGATCTGGAGGGTGCAGGTTTAAATTCTGCCACGTCTCAATGAATTTTCGAATTTCCAAAATTATATGTGTACGTTTATCCGACGTTCTTACGGTGAAGGAAAACATCCTCGCCACCGTAGACGACTAAGGCCCGTACACTCTTTACGGATAGGTTCGTGCCCCATCGGTAGGGACATATAATGAAATGATAATGAATGAAGTATGGATACTACCTGAGCATTAATGGCTTTATGCATATATGAGTATAATTTGTCATCATCGAATAGAAGGATATGCTTGGGCTAGGCGGCGTTTGGAAGGCTGCATCATATCGAGTCTTCGGTTCCTCAAGACCAGAGTTTACCAGTGTGTCTTGCCTGTGATTACGTAGGGAGCGGAGACTTGGACTTCTACCGTAGGGCTGGTTCATAAGTTCAAGGTCGCTCAGCGTGCCATGGAGCGTGCGATGCTCGGAATATCTCTGGCGGACAGAATCCGTAATGATGTTATCCGACGGAGAACTAAGGTCGTCGACATTGCGCGAAGGATCGGCACTCTGAAGTGGAATTGCGCTGGCTACGTCTCTAGACGATCTGATGGACGGTGGAGCTGGAACGTATTGGAGACATCTTTTGGGCAACCGTAGTGTGGGACGTCCTGTGACGCGGTAGTCTGATGACTTGCGAAGGGTTGCCGGCGGGGGATGGATGCGAGCTGCTCAGGATCGGAATGGTTGGCGCTCTTTGGGGAAGTCCTATGTTCAGCAGTGGACGAATATTGGCTGATTGATTGATTGACCATTTCATAAAATGTCCACTGCTGAACGAAGGCTTCCTTTGATGACTTCCACGTAAATCAAACTTCATAATCCTGTGGGATATGTTTTCTTTGGTTCTCCTACTGATATCCTCGTTCTGGATACATAAAAGCGTCAGGAAATAACTAACATAGCCATCGCACGTTGACCAACCTTGAGCATATTAAAGAAGTCCTTAGTGAGCGACCACGTTTCGCTTCCGTAAGTCATAACTGGCAACACCAGTGGTTAAATACCTTCGGCTTGAGATAATGTCGTTTAATTTTTCTTAATACTTCGCTATCTATGAGCCTACTAAAGAAGCCCCTAGTGAGCGACCACGTTTTGCTTCCCTAAGTCATAACTGGCAACACATACTAGTTAAATACCTTCTGCTTGAGATAATGTCGTTTAATTTTTCTTATTACTTCGCTATCTAAGCCATTACCTTGTATGTTTAAATTTAAATCTTCGTATTTTATTCGTGCAGTTTTTGTGACTTTGCATTTAACTTAATTGTATTTCATTCAATGTGTGCGAGTCAAGAAAGTTTAAAACATTAGTAACATTCTCCAAACTTAACTACAGGCTTGAAAATACCAAGAAACATGTAACCTTGCGCTGGTGGATTAAACATTGCAGCTTAGAATTAACTATGTATATTATTATTGCCAGTATTGGCTCTGCGATCGATTGAGTCATATGTAGCAAGATGGCATTTCCCTGAACTATCTCAAATGTAATCATTAATATGTAACGGTAAACGGAAATCTAGGGAAACTCTTTTAATGTTTGTTCACGGATATCACCGTCGTTTATGAACAGATTTTAATTATTCTTTTTTTTTGAAAAGAGTATATATCAAAGGTGGTTCCAAGATAAGGAAGGGTTTGACGAAGGGAGACCAGAGAACAAACTCTTCAGTTTTATAATATATGTAAATAGTTTGGCAAAATTATCAGCTTTTAAGTTTGAAGTCGGTATTTTTTAAATATTTGTTTACAAGTGCAAAACACTTCTATTTCCAGGGACCAGTTTAGGATAGTATATTTACAACTTCAATGGACTTTATTGCTTATCTGGCTTAGGATGGTAAGGCCCAAAATTAGCAAGGTTTGTTCAGAAGTTTCAGTTGGTTTGTCAGCGTTTGTTGTATCTGCCCAGTTTCTGATGACACGAGAAGTTTTCCTGACCCTATTGTTAGAATTTACTTAGAAAATGTAAATAATTTATCATAGTACATAGGTATCTCGTATGTAAGTAATTTAATGAATCGGATGTTTATATTAAAAATATATTTTTTATTTTAAACAGATTTATTTCTAACCTAGTTTTATAACGGACTTCAAAATCTAAGTTAGAAATAAGCTTACAAATCTGTTGAACTTATTATAGGGGTACCTTAAAGTCTACAGGTTACATCTTGGGAAACGAATTTCCAATTCAGAGTTTAAAGTCTACAGGTTACATCTTGGGAAACGAATTTCCAATACAGAGTTTAATTGTATATAGTATGTTATTTTTATCATTATAAATTAGTAGTGTGTGACTGTATGTATGTATGTTCTATTGTATGAGTGTCTTTCAGTTTTGTCAGTGTCAAGACAAGAAAGCGTTGATTTAACTTTGCTCACAGTTATATTATCACTAAAGCAGTAGCTTTTAGAAACACTATTGTAAACCGAGTCAAATCATCTTTCCTTTCGGACAATCAGGTGATTCAGCCTGTAATGGCCTAAATTAGGAAAATACGGGATTAGAACCGACGACCCTGCGCACGCAGCCGAACGATGTGCTTACTAGGCTCGTGCTCCTCGTTTGGGACGTTTAATGAGCTGATAATGATGATACTGATTCATAGTAGTCAACATCCATCGGTTACCCACAATCGGCTTATTAGTCGTCGAAAGCGGAGAAACTTATAATAATTTATGATAATTATGTATTAATCTTCCCATAGGGAATTTAAAGTTTACAAAATGAACCAACCGTAAGCCTTCGAGGCAATGATTCCAGCACGGGTAACATGACAAGCGTACCCTGTAATCTATACTAATATTATAAAGCTGAAGAGTTTGTTTGTTTGAACGCGCTAATCTCAGGAACTACTGGTCCGATTTGAAAAAATCTTTCAGTGTTAGATAGCTCATTTATCGAGGAAGGCTATAGACTATATATCATCACGCTACAAGCAATAGAAGCGGAGCAGCAATAAAGAATGTTTCAAAATCCGGGGGGAAATTTTCTTACTTGGAGATTCCGCTGCGTACGCTGCGTAAACGGTTAAAGTTTCGCAAAAGTCATGTATGAGAGTTAGTTTAGTTAAAAATATGTTATAGGGAGCTACCCTATAACATATTTTTTGCTTAAAAATTTTTTCTAAAATATTGCATCATTTTGTGAAGCTTATCCAAATAAATACTTTATTTATAACAAGTATTTCATTTTTAACTTTGAATTTGCCCTTTACATCATTCAATTTAAATTAATATCTTATGAGATATCGCAGTTTTAACTCACCTATATAAACGAAGTAGCGGGTTAAAGAGAGCGTTAGGCCAAAGTAACTATTCCACGCGGACGAAGTCGCACGCAAAAGGTAGTCAGGTATAAACTAAATGAAGGGATTAATTCCGATCAAGCTTTAAGCATTAAGATTCTGTATTAACCAGATTGTGGAAGTGGGGTTTGCTGAGATATTGATATCTCTTAATAATAATTAATAAATAAATATCCACTGACATTCACACAGCGCCATCTAGCCCCAAGTTAAGCGTGAAGCCTGTATTATAGGTATTGAACAACGGATAAACATACTTATATACATTTTTTTGGAAATACATACATATCATACATAGAAAACACCCAGACTATTACAAAAAGATATGTTCATGCACACAAATGTTTGTACTGCCCGGGGATCGAACCCGGAACCTTGGTATTGCAGCCGACTCTCAACCGCAACACCAAATGGGTCTATATATATAAATGAGTGTGTTATTATATTGTAATAACATTTTTTTCCTACATGCTTATACAGGGTGCAATCGAGAAAATTGATATTTTAAAAATAAGATCCTACTAGCTATCATCATCACAATGTCGGTGGCTCAAAGAGAGTCGATGGCTCATTGGTGTGGTCAGTTGCCTTCTGATCTGGAGGGCACCAGTTCAAATCCCGCCATGTACCAATGCCTTTTTGAATTTCCGAAATTCAATTATACTATTCGAAATTATATTATGTACATTTACCGGTTATGGTGATGGAAAATATCATGAGGAAAACTGCGCACGCCTACGAAGACATTCAAAAGTTGTGAAAGATATTATTATACGGTTGTGTTCAATTACCTAATAAACAAGAGTTCATGAACGCTTTATTAATATGAGCAAAATTAACTTTTCAAAAAGCGCATTTATTAGATTGATCAAATTACTTAACCGCGAGACCGCGTCTTGGCAAGCGTAGCGTAGGACGCCCTCCGGCTCGATGGACCGACGACTTGCGCAAGGTCGCTGGTGGAGGCTGGATGAGAAAAGCGGAGGACCGGGATATCTGGCGCAAAATGGGGGAGACCTATGTCCAGCAGTGGACTGCGATAGGTTAAAGAGAAATTTCTTAATGAGATCCCAAAAAAAATACGCAATAAAGATGTAAAAAGAACAAAACTTTATTTCCGATGTATTGCATTTAGTTTAAAGTTTTCAAGTAGTAATAAAATACAGTTGCCGCTTCCTGGGGCAAGTTGAAATGAGATTTCCCGATTACCACTGCACTTACTGGTCTCGCCATGAAATTTAAACTTTAGGGCAGAAGCCCTTAAGCTTAATTCTCTAAAGCTTAAACCCGGTACTGTAACTAAAAACTTATATTCCGGGTATAAAACGTTGATTAGTGTTAAAATGCAACTTTGCTGAACAAGATTGGCTGATGGTTGTTAAAGCAGTTTTTAATGTTATGAAATGGACGGACTTCTATTTTACGAGGATGCTAGTAATAACTGGGTATAAGAGACCTAAATTAAAGGAAGAATTAAAGGAAGAGCGGCATTAAAGGAGACCAACAACTGATAGACAGTTATTATTCTCCATCAATGCGCACTGCGCCCGTCACCCGAGACAACAGATGTAGGTCTCTTATACCCGGTAATTTCACAAGCTACAGTGCCGTCATCCCGAAACACAAAAGTGCATAACACTCCTGTTTCACGGGATGATATCTGGCACTGCGGTGGTACCTACCTAGACGACTCAGTATCGAGTCTACCACTTAAAATTAAGTGCGCCATATATGCTATTTTATTATCGCATATTTATCAAAATTTTCAAATTAGTACCTCAAATACCGAATCCTTCTTATGGAGACAATTTCTTCCGATACCAGAATCGTTAATATATGATAACGTCTACAAAACCTGGCCTAGGCTTATCTTTTATGTATGAGGTCTGGAATCGAGAGCTGTGTAAAAATAATGACCACTGAAGCTCGACGTGGTTTATCTTAGGTAATACAAAGGGTCTTATATACTAAATTATGTGGGGGTATCCTAGCTGGAGAGGCTAGGTTATTCTTTTATTTTATATATACCAATGTGAATTACTATTTTTAGTGTAAAGCGCCCTAAAAAGATAAAAGGAAACTTTATAGGATCTATTTCTTTGAGAATATCTTTATTCATATTCATATTTCCCTTTATATTATTATAAAGCGTCGGTGTGGACTGTCGCCCCCTACCGGAAGGTGTGTGAGGTTCCAAATCCCGCCACGTACCAATGTGTTTTCGAATTTTCGAAAATATATGTACGTTATCCGACGCTCTACGGTGAAGGAAAACATCGTGAGGAAACCTTCAATGCACGCCTGCGAAGAAATTCAAAGGTTGTGCGTGAAGTCGTCTAATACGCACTGGGCCCGCGTGAGACACTAAGGCTAATCACCCTACATGGGTAGCCGCTCGTGCCCTCGTGGTGATGGGGTTAGTGAGCTGATGATGATGATGATTATAATACAAATAACTAATAAATATCCACAAACATTCACACAGCCTCATCTAGCCCCAATTTAAGCGTGAAGCCTGTATTATTGGTACTGAAACACGGATAAACATACTTATATACATTTTTATTTTGTACAATACATATTATACATTAGAACCATTACAACAGACATGTCATGCACAAATGTTTGTAACCTGCCCGGGGATAGAAACCGGAACCCTTGGTGTTGCAGGTCGTCTTAAACGCAACACAAATGGGTCGTCAAATTGATATCTATAATTCTATAATATAATAAATATCCACAGATTTCACATAGCGCCATCCTAGTTCCAAGTTAAGCGTAAAGCCTGTAAATTCTAATCATTACTTGAAATATTTTTTTTTAAACATACTAATTATACATAGAAACACCCAGACCTTTACCAACAGAGATGTTCATGCAAATGCATGTGGTGAAGTAGCCGACTAAATCATTACACCAAATATGTCGTCAATAAACTATAGTGTTCTAGTGCAACAAAAAAAATATATTTATATGTACTGTTATATATGCCATTATTTATATACAATATTATTTATTGCCTAGATTTTTTTTTAAGTATAATAATATTCATAAATTATAGTTATTGTATGTATGTATTATACTATATATGTATTTTATGTTGTGAAATGGGTTTTATTAATTGCATAAGTCTGATTCCAGTTTTGGCTCGTCGTCACCAAGGTCCTACCAGAAAATCAGCGCTGCCGTGTGTTGAATCGCAACAATGCAAGGCAGCCAATGCTGAGGCAGAGACCTTTTTGACAGGAAGGATACTGCATACTATTTTATTATATTAACTTGATAGATATTGTACATATTAACTTTCTTTTTTTTAATTATTAACTTTCTTTTTTGTTATTTTTTTTTCTCTTCACCTCATTGTAAATATTTTATTCATTGTTTAACTTTTCTGCTCACTTTCATATTTTGTCTTTTTTTTGTTGTTTTTCTTTAAAATGTGTATGTACAATGTTATGTAGTCTCTTCGTCTTGTCAAATAAAGCTTTTTTTTATAGAAAGAGAAATTCTTTCTATACAGTATTATAATGGTGACTAAAGCTACAGCAAATTCGAGGGGTAAACCTTTATTACCGCAATAAATTAGTGGTCAGAAGCAGTTTATGGCATCTTACCACGGGTCGCGGGATAATCAAAGATTACCGGCGTTTTACGGGTCCTTTTGGCTGTTATTGGCCGACAGACGTACGCATAGAGTAAGAAATATCGACGGTTTCCAAGCCGCTGGCCACAAACGTTGACTTATTGTTATATTTATGTCATAAAATTATGACATAAGTTTTGACATTAAAGCGTCATTAAAAGCACGAGCATACTACTGTGTCGCTATGGCATGTAGCGAGCGACGTGATTATGAATGAAAATTCTGCTTAATTGAAGCGATGGGCAGACCTTTGCCGCGGACTCTTTTTGAGTGAGATTTTGCATTTGGTTCGTTTATTGTTTATCAAGCCATTTGGTCATTATGTGGTTTTATAGATAGGGGGGCAAACGAGCAGACAATCACCTGATGGAAAGTGAAGCCGCCTGGACATTTGCAACACCAAAGGAGCTACAAAAAGCGTTGCTGGCCTTTTAAGCAAACTGCATGCGGCAACACATTCCACAATTTTGTGGTGCGGGCAGAAAGTTTCATTTTGGTTTAAAATAAAATACGATTCAACAGAATCTTGACAACAATCAATGCACTCCAATTCAAAACGAACCAATTACCTTTTACTATTCTATTAGAGTCGTTGGATTATTGGTGTGGCCATTGCCTTCTGATGAAGGGTATAGGTTCAAATCCCGTCACGTACTTTTTGTATACGAGACCTAACATTATGTTGTATCGGGTGACGGCTTTGATGGAGAATATATAACTGTTTATCAAATGTTGGTCTCAATCATGCCGCTCTACCATAGTCTGGTCTGGTATNGTAATTTCAAGTTCAGCCCTAACTTCAAATGGTATTTTGATCACTTTGGAAATTCCTTAAAGTTTTAAACTCATTTTAGACCTTGCCTTAATCGAGTCCCCGAGTTCCAAGCTCAATATTTTAATAAATTGTTCATAGAATTTTGGGTTTCCCACTTTTACGTTAGTTTAATGATATCTTAGTTTTAATGAAGTATGAAAGTAGAGCGTCGGTGGCTCATTGGTGTGGATGGCTTCGGATCTGGAGGGTGCAGGTTTAAATTCTGCCACGTCTCAATGAATTTTCGAATTTCCAAAATTATATGTGTACGTTTATCCGACGTTCTTACGGTGAAGAAAACATCCTCGCCACCGTAGACGATTAAGGCCCGTACACTCTTTACGGATAGGTTCGTGCCCCATCGGTAGGGACATATAATGAAATGATAATGAATGAAGTATGGATACTACCTGAGCATTAATGGCTTATGCATATATGAGTATAATTTGTCATCATCGAATAGAAGGATATGCTTGGGCTAGGCGGCGTTTGGAAGGCTGCATCATATCGAGTCTTCGGTTCCTCAAGACCTAGAGTTTACCAGTGTGTCTTGCCTGTGATGACGTAGGGAGCGGAGACTTGGACTTCTACCGTAGGCTGGTTCATAAGTTCAAGGTCGTCAGCGTGCCATGGAGCGTGCTATGCTCGGAATATCTCTGGCGGACAGAATCCGTAATGATGTTATCCGACGGAGAACTAAGGTCGTCGACATTGCGCGAAGGATCGGCACTCTGAAGTGGAATTGCGCTGGCTACGTCTCTAGACGATCTGATGGACGGTGGAGCCGGAACGTATTGGAGTGGAGACTCTAAGGCATGCGTAGTGTGGGACGTCCTGTGGCGCGGTAGCCCGATGACTTGCGAAGAGTTGCCGGGCGAGCTGCTCAGGATCGGAATGGTTGGCGCTCTTTGGGGAAGTCTATGTTCAGCAGTGGACGAATATTGGCTGATTGATTGATTGACCATTTCATAAAATGTCCACTGCTGAACGAAGGCTTCCTTTGATGACTTCCACGTAAATCAAACTTCATAATCCTGTGGGATATGTTTTCTTTGGTTCTCCTACTGATATCCTCGTTCTGGATACATAAAAGCGTCAGGAAATAACTAACATAGCCATCGCACGTTGACCAACCTTGAGCATATTAAAGAAGCCCTTAGTGAGCGACCACGTTTCGCTTCCGTAAGTCATAACTGGCAACACCAGTGGTTAAATACCACAGACATCAGAATATACATTAGACTGGACAAGCCGCCAAGTTTATAGGCAGTCCCAGTGTCGCAATTTCTTTTCGGTTCTTACCTGTGAAAAGTTATTATATTTCTTGGTAAATTTACTGATTCATTGCGATGATGGCATGTTACAATTGCACAGGATGGCATTTTGGAAAAAAACGGTAATTTCTTCTAATATTCGTGCGTCTTGACTCGTCTCACAGAGCGTAAATTGGTAGCCAGTGTATGCTCGTTGAGCTTACAGTTGTCGCACTTTAAACGCGGCTTGCCCCATCTCCTGTATTGGGAAAATACCTTCGGCTTGAGATAATGTCGTTTAATTTTTCTTATTACTTCGCTATCTAAGCCAAACCCTTGTATGTTGAAATTTAAATCTTCGTATTTTATTCGTGAAGTTTTAGTGACTTTGCATTTAACTTAATTGTATTTCATTCAATGTGTGCGAGTCAAGAAAGTTTAAAACATTAGTAACATTCTCCAAACTTAACTACAGGCTTGAAAATACCAAGAAACATGTAACCTTGCGCTGGTGGATTAAACATTGCAGCTTAGAATTAACTATATTATTATTGCCAGTATTGGCTCTGCGATTGATTGAGTCATATGTAGCAAGATGGCATTTCCCTGAACTATCTCAAATGTAATCATTAATATGTAACGGTAAACGGAAATCTAGGGAAACTCTTTTAATGTTTGTTCACGGATATCACCGTCGTTTATGAACAGATTTTAATGATTCTTTTTTTTTGAAAAGAGTATATCAAAGGTGGTTCCAAGATAAGGAAGGGTTTGACGAAGGGAGACCAGAGAACAAACTCTTCAGTTTTATAATATATGTAAATAGTTTGGCAAAATTATCAGCTTTTAAGTTTGAAGTCGGTATTTTTTAAATATTTGTTTACAAGTGCAAAACACTTCTATTTCCAGGGACCAGTTTAGGATAGTATATTTACAACTTCAATGGACTTTATTGCTTATCTGGCTTAGGATGGTAAGGCCCAAAATTAGCAAGGTTTGTTCAGAAGTTTCAGTTGGTTTGTCAGCGTTTGTTGTATCTGCCCAGTTTCTGATGACACGAGAAGTTTTCCTGACCCTATTGTTAGAATTTACTTAGAAAATGTAATAATTTATCATAGTACATAGGTATCTCGTATGTAAGTAATTAATGAATCGGATGTTTATATTAAAATATTTTTATTTTAAACAGATTTATTCTACCTAGTTTTATAACGGACTTCAAAATCTAAGTTAGAATAAGCTTACAAATCTGTTGAACTTATTATAGGGGTACCTTAAAGTCTACAGGTTACATCTTGGGAAACGAATTTCCAATTCAGAGTTTAAAGTCTACAGGTTACATCTTGGGAAACGAATTTCCAATACAGAGTTAATTGTATAAGTATGTTATTTTTATCATTATAATAGTAGTGTGTGACTGTATGTATGTATGTTCTATTGTATGAGGTCTTTCAGTTTGTCAGTGTCAAGACAAGAAAGCGTTGATTTAACTTTTCACAGTTATATTATCACTAAAGCAGTAGCTTTTAGAAACACTATTGTAAACCGAGTCAATCATCTTTCCTTTCGGACAATCAGGTGATTCAGCCTGTAATGGCCTAAATTAGGAAAATACGGGATTAGAACCGACGACTCTGCGCACGCAGCCGAACGATGTGCTTACTAGGCTCGTGCTCCTCGTTGGGACGTTTAATGAGCTGATAATGATGATAATTCATAGTAGTCAACATCCATCGGTTACCCACAATCGGCTATTAGTCGTCGAAGCGGAGAAACTTATAATAATTTATGATAATTATGAATTTAAAGTTTACAAAATGAACCAACCGTAAGCCTTCGAGGCAATGATTCCAGCACGGGTAACATGACAAGCGTACCCTGTAATCTATACTAATATTATAAAGCTGAAGAGTTTGTTTGTTTGAACGCGCTAATCTCAGGAACTACTGGTCCGATTTGAAAAAATCTTTCAGTGTTAGATAGCTCATTTATCGAGGAAGGCTATAGACTATATATCATCACGCTACAAGCAATAGAAGCGGAGCAGCAATAAAGAATGTTTCAAAATCCGGGGGGAAATTTTCTTACTTGGAGATTCCGCTGCGTACGCTGCGTAAACGGTTAAAGTTTCGCAAGTCATGTATGAGAGTATTGTTACCCTTTTAAAGGTCTACAAAAAAGTCCGCGACAGCATATGTCTATCTTTTAAGGTAGACATAAAAATTTTTTAGCAAAAATATGTTATAGGAGCTACCCTATAACATATTTTTGCTAAAAAATTTTTCTAAAATATTGCATCATTTTGTGAAGCTATTTTCATAAATATGATATCAATCCTTATCTAAATAAATACTTTATTTATAACAAGTATTTCATATTCAACAAAATTGCCCTTTACATCATTCAATTTAAATGAATATCTTATGAGATTTCGCAGTTTTAACTCACCTATATAAACGAAGTAGCGGGTTAAAGAGAGCGTTAGGCCAAAGTAACTATTCCACGTGGACGAAGTCGCACGCAAAAGGAAGTCAGGTATAAACTAAATGAAGGGATTAATTCCGATCAAGCTTTAAGCATTAAGATTCTGTATTAACCAGATTGTGGAAGTGGGGTTTGCTGAGATATTGATATCTCTTAATAATAATAAATAAATAAATACCACTGACATTCACACACGCCATCTAGCCCCAAGTTAAGCGTGAAGCCTGTATTATAGGTATTGAACAACGGATAAACATACTTATATACATTTTTTTGAAATACATACATATCATACATAGAAAACACCCAGACTATTACAAAAAGATATGTTCATGCACACAATGTTTGTACTGCCCGGGGATCGAACCCGGAACCCTTGGTATTGCAGCCGACTCTCAACCGCAACACCAAATGGGTCTATATATATAAATGAGTGTTTGTTTATTATATTGTAATAACATTTTTTTCCTACATGCTTATACAGGGTGCAATCGAGAAAATTGATATTTTAAAAATAAGATCCTAGCTAGAAAAATAATAGCTAGTAGCTATCATCATCACAATGTCGGTGGCTCAAAGAGAGTCGATGGCTCATTGGTGTGGTCAGTTGCCTTCTGATCTGGAGGGCACCAGTTCAAATCCCGCCATGTACCAATGCCTTTTTGAATTTCCGAAATTCAATTATACTATTCGAAATTATATTATGTACATTTACCGGTTATGGTGATGGAAAATATCATGAGGAAAACTGCGCACGCCTACGAAGACATTCAAAAGTTGTGAAAGATATTATTATGCGGTTGTGTTCAATTACCTAATAAACAAGAAATGAATTAACAAGAGTTCATGAACGCTTTATTAATATGAGCAAAATTAACTTTTCAAAAAGCGCATTTTTTAGATTGATCAAATTACTTAACCGCGAGACCGCGTCTTGGCAAGCGTAGCGTAGGACGCCCTCCGGCTCGATGGACCGACGACTTGCGCAAGGTGGAGGCTGGATGAGAAAAGCGGAGGACCGGATATCTGGCGCAAAATGGGGGAGACCTATGTCCAGCAGTGGACTGCGATAGGTTAAAGAGAAATTACTTAATGAGATCCCAAAGAGAATACGCAATAAAGATGTAAAAAGAACAAAACTTTATTTCCGATGTATTGCATTTAGTTTAAAGTTTTCAAGTAGTAATAAAATACAGTTGCCGCTTCCTGGGGCAAGTTGGAATGAGATTTCCCGATTACCACTGCACTTACTGGTCTCGCCATGAAATTTAAACTTTAGGGCAGAAGCCCTTAAGCTTAATTCTCTAAAGCTTAAACCCGGTACTGTAACTAAAAACTTATATTCCGGGTATAAAACGTTGATTAGTGTTAAAATGCAACTTTGCTGAACAAGATTGGCTGATGGTTGTTAAAGCAGTTTTTAATGTTATGAAATGGACGGACTTCTATTTTACGAGGATGACTAGTAATTACTGGGTATAAGAGACTTAAATTAAAGGAAGAAATAAAGAGGAAGAATTAAAGGAAGAGCGGCATTAAAGGAGACCAACAACTGATAGACAGTTATTATTCTCCATCAATGTCGCACTGCGCCCGTCACCCGAGACAACAGATGTTAGGTCTCTTATACCCGGTAATTTCACAAGCTACAGTGCCATCATCCCGAAACACAAAAGTGCATAACACTTCTGTTTCACGGGATGATATCTGGCACTGCGGTGGTACCTACCTAGACGACTCAGTATCGAGTCTACCACTTAAAATTAAGTGCGCCATAGATATGCTATTTAATTATCGCATATTTATCAAAATTTTCAAATTAGTACCTCAAATACCGAATCCTTCTTATGGAGACAATTTCTTCCGATACCAGAATCGTTAATATATGATAACGTCTACAAAACCTGGCCTAGGCTTATCTTTTATGTATGAGGTCTGGAATCGAGAGCTGTGTAAAAATAATGACCACTGAAGCTCGACGTGGTTTATCTTAGGTAATACAAAGGGTCTTATATACTAAATTATGTGGGGGTATCCTAGCTGGAGAGGCTAGGTTATTCTTTTATTTTATATATACCAATGTGAATTACTATTTTTAGTGTAAAGCGCCCTAAAAAGATAAAAGGAAACTTTATAGGATCTATTTCTTTGAGAATATCTTTATTCATATTCATATTTCCTTTATATTATTATAAAGCGTCGGTGTGGACTGTCGCCTTCCTACCGGAAGGGTTGAGGTTCAAATCCCGCCACGTACCAATGTGTTTTCGAATTTTCGAAAATATATGTACGTTATCCGACGCTCTTACGGTGAAGGAAAACATCGTGAGGAAACCTTCATGCACGCCTGCGAAGAAATTCAAAGGTTGTGCGTGAAGTCGTCCAATACGCACTGGGCCCGCGTGGACGACTAAGGCCTAATCACCCTACATGGGTAGGCTCGTGCCCCTCGGTGGGGACGTTTAGTGAGCTGATGATGATGATGATTATAATACAAATAAATAATAAATATCCACAAACATTCACACAGCGTCATCTAGCCCCAATTTAAGCGTGAAGCCTGTATTATTGGTACTGAACAACGGATAAACATACTTATATACATTTTATTTGTAAATACATATTATACATAGAACCATTACAAACAGACATGTCCATGCACACAAATGTTTGTACTGCCCGGGGATAGAAACCGGAACCCTTGGTGTTGCAGTCGACCTCTTAACCGCAACACCAAATGGGTCGTCAAATTGATATCTATAATTCTATAATAATAATAAATATCCACAGATATTCACATAGCGCCATCTAGTTCCAAGTTAAGCGTAAAGCCTGTACAATTCCTAATCATACTTGAAATATTTTTTTTATAAACATACTAATTATACATAGAAAACACCCAGACATTTACCAACAGAGATGTTCATGCAAATGGCATGTCGTGAAGTAGCCTAAATCATTACACCAAATATGTCGTCAATAAACTATAGTGTTCTAGTATACAGTATTATAATGGTGACTAAAGCTATAGCAAATTCGAGGGGTAAACCTTTATTACCGCAATAAATTAGTGGTCAGAAGCAGTTTATGGCATCTTACCACGGGTCGCGGGATAATCAAAGATTACCGGCGTTTTACGGGTCCTTTTGGCTGTTATTGGCCGACAGACGTACGCATAGAGTAAGAAATATCGACGGTTTCCAAGCCGCTGGCCACAAACGTTGACTTATTGTTATATTTATGTCATAAAATTATGACATAAGTTTTGACATTAAAGCGTCATTAAAGGGGTAGAAAATCAAAAGCACGAGCATATTACTGTGTCGCTATGGCATGTAGCGAGCGACGTGATTATGAATGAAAATTCTGCTTAATTGAAGCGATGGGCAGACCTTTGCCGCGGACTCTTTTTGAGTGAGATTTTGCATTTGGTTCGTTTATTGTTTATCCAAGCCATTTGGTCATTATTGTTTTTTTTATAGGATAGGGGGCAAACGAGCAGACAGATCACCTGATGGAAAGTGAATACTGCCGCCCATGGACATTTGCAACACCAAAGGAGCTACAAAAAGCGTTGCTGGCCTTTTAAGCAAACACCGCATGCGGCAACACATTCCACAATTTTGTGGTGCGGGGCAGAAAGTTTCATTTTGGTTTAAAATAAAATACGATTCAACAAGAATCTTGACAAATCAATGACGCACTCAATTCAAGAACGAACCAATTACCTTTTACTATTCTATTAGAGTCGTTGGATTATTGGTGTGGCCATTGCCTTCTGATGAAGGGTATAGGTTCAAATCCCGTCACGTACTATATTTAATTTAAATTTGTATACGAGACCTAACATTATGTTGTATCGGGTGACGGCTTTGATGGAGAATAATAACTGTTTATCAAATGTTGGTCTCAATCAATGCCGCTCTACCACAGTCTGGTCTGGTATCACTCATAATAAAGTGAGTGTTTTGACCGTCGTGTACACTTTGTAACATAAAACTCTTCGCAAGCGTGCGCAGGTGTTTTCCTACATTGTAAGAGCGTCGGATAAATGTACATATAATTTCAAAAATACATTGATACGTGGCGGGATTTGAACCTGCGTCCTCCAGATCGGAACTCCACCAATGAGCTACCAACGCTATTCCTTTAACTGTATCAATCCTAAATTTACAACTTTCTCTGTGTAAATGTATGGCTTCGTTGTGTAAAACAAAATATGTAATTCCAACCCTTTGCTTGAAGGGTTGGAGAGAATTCCGATACAAATATTTTTGTTTGTAAAATGTCCGTAGGTATGGATATCACATGATAAGCACATTCCTTGTATAAAAAATAATAAGTCTCTTACAAAAACTTCTTTCAATATTTATGGTCTGAAACAAGAAAAGTAAATAAGAGCAATTATAAGTAAAAATTAGACAATTCTTGTCTCGTCGCTTACTGGTCATAATACAGGGTGTTCGGCGGATGGACCGAGAATATTTGGGGGGGGGGGGGGAGGTTCGGGGAGGGGTTATACCCAACTTTTCCGCTGTAGACTGTAATGTCTTAAGTTTTGTGTCAGTTTTTCAAGATTCCAGAGTTTGAAAGGCTTTTTTTCCCGATACGAATCAAATCAAGTTTACATTTATCTAGTATACATTACAGAATACAAAGACAAGTCACCTTGTGGTATTACAGATACAAATAAAAAGTTATGCCGATTTAAAGGCATGAATTTGGATATTTAAAGAAAAATATAAAAAAATACATATCTCCACTAACTTGAAACTTAAGACAGTAAGTAAAAAGTAGCGTAAACTCCCCCGACCCCCTGAAAAAAATCCCGTTAGTCCATGCTCCAAACACCCTATAACGTTTTTGAACGAAATATGAAATCGATATGAAGCTTCAATTCATGTTTATGATTTCTCATCTCGTACCTCTGTCAAAGATTGCAGTCACATACATAAATATGTGGATGCGGCTCTATATAACAAATTCCTTTGATATACATTTTGCAACAGAAAAAATGCCACGGTATTATACGAGGAAAAGCCGATCGGCTCATTTCTACGCGGTTCGGTAACACATTTGAATAATGTACCCCCGTGTGTTCGATAGGCATTTTAGAATAAAGAACATTTTGACCTATATCAAAAATTTCGATCAACGCAAAAATTGCCTTGACTTTTATGGGTTCACGGTTCAAATTAGAATAGACGGTATGAATATAGATTTGGGAGCTGACGTTAGGGTTGGTGCATTTGTTTTTTATTTATGTTTTTGGTAAAAAAAATAGCAAATATTGTCCCAAACAAGTGACTATCAACCAATTTATCAATCTGCAACAAATCACTACAAGATTATTGTTATAATTTGAAATTTATATTTCTATAAAAGATCAAACATTTGAAGTCTCTAGTGACGGGCGCGGCGCGGTCTTGACGGAAAATAATAACTGTCTATCAGTTGTTGGTCTACTTCAATGCCGCTCTGTCATGGTCAGGCGTATCACTTACCATCAGGTGAGCGTCTTGTCCGTCCTATATACTTGGTAACATAAAAAAGAATACACTGAATTTTTTTTATTTATCGATAGCAATGAACGTAGAAACAATAATTTTATTTAAAAGCGATCATATTTCAAAGAAACATATTTAAACGTGCTATTACCTGCTGCTCTGAATATCGGATGCATTTTATCTGCTTTAACAGCAATTAAAAAAAATAATTAAAAGTAACACTACTTGGCAACCCTGACGATCGCGGAAGGGTTATTCGAATATAATGGATATGTCCCTTTGAGTATTATTTTCCCTGAAAAAGATTTATTAATCTGTGTGCTGAAAATTCATGATGTATTGCCAGTAAAAATTAAATATCCCTTGAATGATCATTTCCCGCTTTTATGTCAAAATTAAAACTCAAAATATTTTTATGCAAATATATTTTTTACAGATACTTTTTTATTGTCAATTATAAGAGGAGAAAGTGTAAATGTGGCTCCTGCATTAATAAGATAACATTAGATAAAAATTCTTTATTGCACATAAGAAAAAAAAGCAAACAACACAACAAGGAACAAAAAAAAACGAGTACAATGTAGGCGGCCTTATTGCTAAAGTAGCAATTTATTTCAGGCAACCTTTGGGTGAAAGAAAAATACTTATAGGTAAGCGGGCCAGTGCAAAAACTTAATCCAATGCATAGTTATAATATAATAGTACATAAACTAAGTACACATTACTACATACATAACATAAAATAAACTAATACATAATAAAATATAACTAATGGAAGATAAGATAATACAAACAGAATTACATGAAGAAAAAGACAGCGACAGTATACAGCATAAGAATATTGGTCGCCTTCAATATTTTAATGTTATATCGCCATTTAACATGATTTGGTGCAATGAGAAAAAAAATTAACTAAGGCCATCTGATTTTTGTAACATTATTTGCTGCAACAACACTAGTGTAAATGGCATCTGTTGACTGAACTTATCTCCAAAAATCAGTGACCATATACCTAGATTATGGATGGGACAATTCTGACCCGGAAGGGGTCCTGGGGCTCTCATAGTCCTAAAGGCTTATCAATATTTTTATGGTAATAGCCACTTCTAGGTTGGGTCAGAGAGGATTTTCTATTTGCGACCTGAAAAAACTTATAATGGTGGCTCGACCCAGATATATTGAATTAGGGGTTTGGAAACTTCGAATGGAAGGTTTGTTTGTGCTTTTGACAAACTTTGTGTGTACTTGTAACAGTTTAGCTTTGTATTCACGTATTTACATAATACAATTTGTTCTGAAGCTTTATTCACTCGTTACTTTAGGTACAAAGTATTTTTATTATGGATTGTTTTTATTCTACAACGAGTTTTTTTTTCGGAATAACTTATCGCTGTTGGCCGCAGGTTGCCTTCGCAGTTTCACTGGACAATTGGCGGGCGCAGATGACTCTCACCCAAAAATATGCAACGAGCCTAAGCGTGTCCCAGAGTGGGACGCGAACCTCGGCTTAAGGCGTTGCGTAGGTAACCTAGTATACGTTTGGGGAGAAAAGCGACCGGACACGTGCCGGTAGCGCGAATAAGGACTGGTCGAACCTACAGGGACCTACGGAACCTACGGGATGTGTTTTCGAATTTTCGGAATTATATATATGCTACCGACGCTCTTAATGTGAAAGAAAACATAACAGAGGTAACCTACGCGCACGCCTGAGATTCAAAGGTTGAAAAGTTGAAGTCGGCCAATCCGCACTGGGCCCCCGTGGACGACTAAGGCTTCTGCACCCTATTCGAATAGGGTCGTGTCCCTCGTTGGGGTTGTTAAATGAGCGGATGATGATGACGATGATGAATACAAAGAAAAATTGTTTATAGCCGAATGAATTCATAACAAAAATTTCGAAAAATCATGCTATAATTCCAATCATAATATCGCTGATGCAAAAACATTATTTGCAAAGCTTGAGTTCACGGCTTGCGCACAGGCGTTTGTCACCTATTTACACCGGAATTAAATCAAGTAATCTATACGTAACGTCGGAGCCCGGCTCCTTTGATCTCCATAATTATCAGAAGTGACGTGAAATTATTGGAAAGCAAATAATCAATGTATTTAGGAGGCGACAAAGTATTTGACTTGGCGTAAGCATTATGTTGGAAAATTATTACTGGCAGTAATTTGTACAAGCAAATTGCGTATGTTATATACCAGCTTTGAGCTTTGAGTATATGCTGATCAAAGGGTACACAAGGACATTATTTTCTAGTACTTTGAAAGCTGTGTTAGGTTTAAATTGCCCCTAATATCAAATAAGGTCACATTTTACCTAGAGGAAAACCGTAAAGAGGTCTAGATTCTGTTTTTACTAGGTGGTACTCAACAGGCCAATCCACTGAAGCGCTTTTTTTTTCAAAGCATCAAAATTCATATTTTTAGTTTAGTATTTTTAATTGTTTTTTATTATATTTTGGTATATTTTTTGACGTTCATAAGTGCTTTTTGTAAGCCTAATTTGAATAAAGAATTTTGAATTTGAATTTGGTAGACTCGATAATGAGTGCTAGATATCGTCCCGTGAAACAGGAGTGTTATGCACTTTTGTTTGTGAGGGCACTGTAGCTAGTGAAATTACCGGGAGCTAGCATCTGTTGTCTCAGCTGTAGGCGCAGTGCGGTATTGATGGAGGATAATAACTGTCTATCAGTTGTAAGGCTCCTTCAATGCCGCTTTGTCATCGTTGGGCGTATCACTTACAATTCAGTGAGCGTCTTGACCGTCTTCTACACTTATAAAATAAAAAGAAATGTGTTTAGAGTCAGGATTAAAAATCTGATAGTTCATTAGTATGATTTACTTACAACATATTCCTCGTTTAACCGTTTTTTCTGCTTGAAGGTATTACTCAAGAATTAATCATTCAGCCCGAAATAGCCCGCCGGATCAGCGAGTTGAAGTGGCAGTGTTATGGTCACGTATGTCGCAAAACCGATGCCCGTTGGAGCAGACGAGTTCTGGAGTGAAGACCGCGTCTCGGCAAGCGTAGCGTAGGACGCCCTCCGGCCCGATGGACCGACGACTTGCGAAAGGTCGCTGGTGGAGGCTGGATGAGAAAAGCGGAGGACCGGGATATTTGGCGCAAAATGGGGAAGGACCTATGTCCAGCAGTGGACTGCGATAGGTTGAATAGAATCATTCAGACAAACGTTTGCTATAGTGTGGATAAAGATGATTTAATAGATCAGTCTGGTGAAAGAAAATAAATTATTTTGTTACTTCTTTGACATTTGTTCAGAAGCTGGAACTTTCGCTAGCAAATATGATTATGACTAACAAAAATATAGGCTCCAATCTGGCATAGCATTCATAACAATACCCATAAATCAAAGCCTTTCTACCGATGCAGGGTCGTGATTGTATATTTATAAATAATTTATTTATTAATTCCCTCATACATAATTATTTTTGTACGATGATAGTGGTATATGGCATGCTAAACTTGGTATCGCGTCTTATAACATACTGCGTAGATGTTTATTCATAAATTTGACGACCGATCAGATGTAATGGTTGAGACATTGGCTCTTACACCAAAGATTCCGGGTTGTGTATTTACAACAGAAAAAATATATAAATATGCTTATCCGTTGTTTAGTATCCATATTATAGGCTAATGCTCAGTAAGGGGCTAGATGGCTCTGTGTGTATGTCAGTAGATATTTATTTATTTTTTAATAAATAAATACATTTCTTTCAATTTTCCATACATAATCTTACAAACATGTTTTGCTAGTACTGTAGCGTGCCGGAGTTCTCAAAATATCTATAAATTATTATTATATATAAAACCCGTTATTAAGTTTATAATTTTTATTGTTAATTACACTTACAAGAGCTGTGGACTTCGAATAAGTATAAAATAAAAATATTTGCTACATTTTTGTAAAGTTTATGAAATGCCATGAACCGTTTACACGTAAATAAAAATGAAGTGTTAATTCAGTTTAGGTCCTTACAGAACACTTATGAATATCAAATGAAGCTACCACTGGTTCGGACGGCAGTTTTCCACTAGAATCCAGCAATTATTGTGATCACAAATGATATGATTTTGTACAGAATCATATCATTTGTGATCACAATAATTCTCAAAGTATATTCACAGTTTTTATCATATTAAGTAAAAGTAAAAATATAATTATCTATGAGTAACGAAGATAAACACACTCATACACACACTATATATATAATATATATATATAGTATTTGAGTGTTTTCAATATTAGTATGTATGATTAATCGGTTATTGGCTTAGATCTGGAATGTAGGCTACACAGTTAATTAGTGTCAACATGATCATGTTGGTTCAATAACACGTAATAATTTACTGTTTGTGTTCTCCGTTACTAATCTACACGGTTCTGTATACTCTATATTTGTGACTTAAAGGCGTGGACTGTTGCCTTCCGGTCTGGAGGGTGTAGGTTCAAATTCCGCCACGTACCAATGTATTAATTATATCCGACGCTTTTACGGTGCAGGAAAAAAATTTGAGGAAACCTTCGTACGCTCATGAAGAACTTCAAAGATGGTGCGTGAAGTCGGCTAATCCCGCACTGGGCCTGTGTGGACGACTAAGGCTATACACCCTTTACGGGTAGGCTCGTGCCCGTCGATGGGGGTGTAAAATGAGCATTGGTGATGTATGTTTGTGATTAGTTTATCAACTGTTTAGTATATAATATGCTTAATGATTAGTTTGGAATTATATATTAAATGGTGGGTACGATTTCCCTTCGCTATCACCTAACATTCCATGTCACTGCTACATTTACGGTTTAGTTCGCCAATCGCTAGCCTTTTTTTACGAATGGCTGGACCATCGGAGATAGCAGTACCAATAAGGATAGGTTTAGTAAGCGCACGATACCCTCCGAAGGTTTGACCCTAAGCCTCACGGTACCCAAGGGAGAGTAGGGACGACAGTTGTTTTCTAATCTGCAATTACCAAACGGGGCTTAAATAAAATTAATATACTTTTTTAGGTTTTGAAGTAGTATGGATTGCTAAAAGATCTCAAACTCAAAAATGCTTTTTAAATAGCTATAGCTTTCTTACGTTACTACTTTTGTTCCTTACTTACATGTGTTGATACAAGTCGGTGGCTCATTGGTGTGGACTGTTGCTTTCCGATCTGGAGGGTTCTGGTTCAGTTCTCACCACGTACCAATGTCTTTCGAATTTTCGAAATTAGATGTATGTTCCGACGCTCTTACGGTGAAGGAAAACATCTTGGGAAACCTGCGCACGCCTGCGAAGAGATTCAATTAAAGGTTGTTTCATGAATTCGGCAATCTGCACTGGGTCCGCAGGAACGACTACACATAACGGATTACCATATTTTATACTTTTTATTGCTTATAGCCTTTGACACATACACAGAGAGAAACACACTTATAATACTCTTATTTTTTATTACATTATACATGAAAAACACCCAGAGCAATATGAACAGACATGTTCATGCACACAAATGTTTGTACTGGGGATTAAACGACCAACCCTTGGTGTAAAGCCGTCGTCTCAACATCAGGAATGGTAGTTATAATAAAAATTGTTACATCTACGTTTTAAGCGTTACACTTACAGCTTCACAAACGGCGCCCGCCGTTAAACCTTGACATTTCGGTGGCGAACGAAAGTGCATGTAAGCGGACTGCAGTTAGTGCGGCTCATTTGGCATCGGCTCGACGCAGTCGGTCGCCGCTGCAGTGCATAAGGGTGACTGCAATGTAAGGGCGAACACACTGTCAAAATAATTTATTTTCATGTTATGTGGGGCCGAAGGTTCTCGAATGGAGACCCCGTACGGCAGCGCTGTGTGGGTCGACTGCCCACAAGATGGTAAGATGACCTGAGGAAGGTTGCGGGTACCACTGGATGCAGGTAGCTTCAGATAGGTCAGCGTGGAAGTTATTAGGGAGGCTATGTTCAGCAGTGGACATTATGTGGCTGAATGATGATGATGAGTTATGCCTCATCATCATCATTTCAAATCATCATCATCATTTCAAATAGCATCTGATGATATGTCATCAGATGCTGTTTTGAAGGTAATTAAAAACAGAAATTAGTCAAAATTACATATACATTAGAAAAAAACTAAGCTGACAAAAAAGGCCATGAGGAAATTAGGCCATATGGTATCACGCTCCAGTGCATATTCCTGGGTGATAACTACTACTATCATAGTATTTTAGCGGAGAATGACGTTTTGAAGTGTCCTCATAAGCACGGAATAAATAATAAATATAAATATCCAATGACAATCACACAGCCATCTAGCCCCAAGTTGAGCGTGAAGCCGTATTATAGGTACAAACATAGTGATATACATTTTTTTATAAATACATACATATTATAAAAAACATTGAAAACACCCAGACCATTAGAAAACAGACTTGTTTATGCACACAAATGTTTGCACTGCCCGGGGATCGAACCCGGAACCCTTAGTGGTCGCCAGAATAAAGAGTAATAAAGGAGGTCGCTAACGATATGACAGCGTTGTGCCTGTTTATTGTACAAATGAGTCATTCAATGGAGATAGAGTACAAAATACCTTGGCTGTGGTCCGGAACTTTCAACTTCTCGTTTTAAGTGGCACATGTAAATTAACCTGTCATATGCACGACCTACACAAAACAATAACATCCGCGGAAATGCTACTGATATGTGGAGGAAAGATTGGCATATTGCAGGAGTAATAAATGGAATGGCTTTAAAAGCTTTTAAATAATTTGGGAGCGATTCATTATCTTCTTCTTCTTCCTTTGCCTTTTCCCACTTTACTTAGGGTCGGCTCTCCTAATTTTAGTGCGCCATGACATTCTGTCTAGGGTTGTCGGGTCCGGTAGATCTTTTTTTTGTACAGGACAAGTCATACTGGTGTATCATGTGTATGGAGGTCGTCCTCTGCCTCTCTTTTTCTCCGGCAGGTTCAAGGCCGTCTTCAAACATAGGCATCATCCTCGCCTCATTACGTGACTATACAACTGAGACGCCTTTCTTTAAGCTTCTCGGCTATAGGGGCCACCTTAAAACTGCCCCGAACCGACCGACCCCCCGACCCCTCCTGACCATCTCAGCATTTACATTTCCGTTTCTTTTACTGGCCAACACTCGGCTCCGTATAATACGGCTGGCCTCACCGCCATTTTGTAGACCTTGCCCTTTACATGTACAGGCATGCGATTATCACATAACACTCCCGTTAACGACCGCCACTTCTGCCAGCCGACATTAACTCTGTGCGTTACATCTATCTCCACACCGCCGTTATCAGTTATCACTGACCCAAGATACTTAAACTGCGTCACATTTGGGACTCTTTATCAAGCATATAAAAATATTGCAAAGAACAAGGATAATATTATGTAATAGAAGAGGTTGGCTTACTTTTCACAATATTTTGATTGAAAAAATAATATTAAAACATTCAGTAATGTAGAGCTTAACCATTATAATTTATTAAACAACTTCTTTCAGATTCAATGTTTGAAAACAGTGTAACATGACTTATATGGACTTATGCAGTTTATTCCTGTTCTGAACCTATCGCCGACCACTGCTGGACGATGAGTTCTCCACCATTTTTCAACAGATAATCTGGCCTTTCTCTTTTCTCATTAAGCCTCCACCGCCACCTTTCACAAGCGTTCTAAGTATCGTTAGAGTAGTAGTCATCATCATCAGCTCATTAAATGTCCCCACCGAGGGGCACGAGCCTACTACCCATAATACAGGCTTCACGCTTAACCTGGGGCTAGATAGCGCTGTGTGAATGTCAGTGGATATTTATTTTATTTATTATAAAATATAAACAATATAACACCGCTTATTCTTAACCCGGATACTGACGACGAAAACAATATCGACTGCATTTCCGATGCAATTCCGCAGAACAGCTGGCTCCATTGAAGCTCTCCGAGATCGCAGACCGTGCCGGAATGTAATCAGATAGGAATAATGCCCGGGCTGACGATCCAAATCAAATAACAGCGTCGGAGGCTCAATGGTGTAGACTGTTGCCTTCCTACCGGGAGGGCGCAGGATCAAATCCCGCCACGTTACAATGAGTTTTCGTATTTTCGAAATTATATGTACGTTATCCGACGCTCTTACGGTGAAGGAAAATAACGCGGAAACCTGCACTCGCCTGCGAAGAAATTCAAGGGTTGTGCGTGAAGTTATCCGACGCTCTTGCGGTGAAGGAAAACATCGTGAGGAAACCTTCATGCACGCCTGCGAAGAGATTCAAAGGTTGTGTGTGAAGTAGTCCAACCCGCACTAGGCCCGCGTGGACGACTAAGGCCTAATCACCCTATACGGGTAGGCTCGTGCCCCTCGGTGGGGACGTGTAATGAGCTGATGATGTTGACGATCGCTTCAGACGTATATAACAAAGTTATGGTAGAACTGATTCCAAAACATTCATTTGAAGTGAATTTTCGATATCTGCATCAATTAGTATTTCATTATAAATCTGTAGATAAGGAAAATCGAGATGCCAAAAAGTTTGTCTATCCTAGTGGATTATAGCCCAAACAATTAACCTGTAAAATTCCAAACATATTTAAAATGGTTTTGTGCCTTTCAGACAATATCTTTATGGACTTGGTACATATACTTAACAAATATACTAGGTCAATGTTATGATCGTTTATACCTTGTGTTTTTTGCTCGCAGTAAAAGTGACTACAATGTCTTTTTATTGCTTATCTAGTCAAAGAGCAAGCAGTCCATCTGGAAAATGATAAGCGCCGCTCATGGACAACTGCAATACGGAGGGCAAAGCCATGTCGCTGCCTATCGAGAGGAAAGAGCTCTTAACTACTTGAAATATGTATTTTTGTTATGGAAAAACGCTTATAAGGAAATAGATATATTCCCTTGCAGTAAGTATGCGCTGAAAGTTAAGGCATTTGAAATTTTAAATAACCTAGAGGAATAATAGAAATATTTTTAATCATTTAAATTTAAATGTAGGTATATTAAGTATGTATGTAAGATTTTATATAAATTATGTTTATGTTATTATTATGCTAGTATATAGTTTGAATATCTATTTATTTTTATTTATATATATTATATCGTATCCAAATTAAAAATAATAGTACAAATATCATAATGTATTGTTATTAAAGTCAAAGGATATAAATTATTGTTTTGTGTCACGTCTTATGCAAATGGTAATTGTAAAGGGAAACCTTTTATTGGCTGTACTTAAAAATCTCGGTCTCTTAGGGGTCTCTTTAGGGATAAGATCAGAAATGATTTAATCCGTAAGAGAACTAAAGTTACCGACATAGCCCGCCGGATCAGCAAGTTGAAGTGGCAGTGGGCTGGTCACGTATGTCGCAGAACCGATAGCCGTTGGAGCAGACGAGTTCTGGAGTGGAGACCGCGTCTCGGCAAGCGTAGCGTAGGACGCCCTCCGCCCGATGGACCGACGACTTGCGAAAGGTGCTCGCTGGTGAGGCTGGATGAGAAAAGCGAGGACCGGATATCTGGCGCGAAATGGGGAGACCTATGTCCAGCAGTGGACTGCGATAGGTTGAATAGGAATAGGACTTAAAAATCAAATATTTATAAGATATATTGTATATTGCGCTGTTGGTTTTCTTAATAATAATAAAAAAAAAAGGTTTGTAATGTGTGTTGTGATGAAAAAGTTTAAAGTCCGCTCGTGTTTAACATCAAAAACACTAGTATTTAAAAGTGATTTGNTTATTCATAAATTTGACGACCGATCTGATGTAATGGTTGAGACATTGGCTCTTACACCAAGGTCCGGGGCTGTATTACAACAGAAAAATATATAAATATGCTTATCCGTTGTTTAGTATCCATATTATAGGCTAATGTTCAGTAAGGGGCTAGATGGCTCTGTGTGTATGTCAGTAGATATTTATTTATTTTTAATAAATAAATACATTTCTTTCAATTTTCCATACATAATCTTACAAACATGTTTTGCTAGTACTGTAGCGTGCCGGAGTTCTCAAAATATCTATAAATTATTATAATATATAAAACCCATTATTAAGTAATTTTTTTATTGTTAATTACACTTACAAGAGCTGTGGACTTCGAATAAGTATAAAATAAAAATATTTGCTACATTTTTGTAAAGTTTATGAAATGCCATGAACCGTTTACACGTAAATAAAAATGAAGTGTTAATTCAGTTTAGGTCCTTTTTTTTTAGGTCAGTTTAGGTCCTTACAGAACACTTATGAATATCAAATGAAGCTACCACTGGTTCGGACGGCAGTTTTCCACTAGAATCCAGCAATTATTGTGATCACAAATGATATGATTTTGTACAGAATCATATCATTTGTGATCACAATAATTCTCAAAGTATATTCACAGTTTTTATCATATTAAGTAAAAGTAAAAATATAATTATCTATGAGTAACGAAGATAAACACACTCATACACACACTATATATATATATATATAGTATTTGAGTGTTTTCAATATTAGTATGTATGATTAATCGGTTATTGGCTTAGATCTGGAATGTAGGCTACACAGTTAATTAGTGTCAACATGATCATGTTGGTTCAATAACACGTAATAATTTACTGTTTGTGTTCTCCGTTACTAATCTACACGGTTCTGTATACTCTATATTTGTGACTTAAAGGCGTGGACTGTTGCCTTCCGGTCTGGAGGGTGTAGGTTCAAATTCCGCCACGTACCAATGTATTTTCGAAATTATATCCGACGCTTTTACGGTGCAGGAAAAAATTTTGAGGAAACCTTCGTACGCTCATAAAGAACTTCAATGATGGTGCGTGAAGTCGGCTAATCCGCACTGGGCCTGTGTGGACGACTAAGGCCTATACACCCTTTACGGGTAGGCTCGTGCCCGTCGATGGGGATGTAAAATGAGCATTGGTGATGTATGTTTGTGATTAGTTTATCAACTGTTTAGTATATAATATGCTTAATGATTAGTTTGGAATTATATATTAAATGGTGGGTACGATTTCCCTAATTCGCTATCACCTAACATTCCCCATGTTCACTGCTACATTTACGGTTTAGTTTACGCCAGATCGCTAGCCTTGTTTTTACGAATGGCTGGACCATCGGAGATAGCAGTACCAATATAAGGATAGGTTTAGTAAGCGCACGATACCCTCCGAAGGTTTTGACCCTAAGCCTCACGGTACCCAAGGGAGAGTAGGGACGACAGTTGTTTTCTAATCTGCAATTACCAAACGGGGCTTAAATAAAAATTAAATATACTTTTTTAGGTTTTGAAGTAGTACTGGATTGCTAAAAAGATCTCAAACTCAAAAATGCTTTTTGAAATAGCTACCTAGCTTTCTTACGTTACTACTTTTGTTTCTTACTTACATGTGTTGATACAAGTCGGTGGCTCATTGGTGTGGACTGTTGCTTTCCAATCTGGAGGGTTCTGGTTCAGTTCTCACCACGTACCAATGTCTTTTCGAATTTTCGAAATTAGATGTATGTTCCGACGCTCTTACGGTGAAGGAAAACATCGTGAGGAAACCTGCGCACGCCTGCGAAGAGATTCAATTAAAGGTTGTTTCATGAATTCGGCCAATCTGCACTGGGTCCGCAGGAACGACTATACACATAACGGATTACCATATTTATATACTTTTATTGCTTATAGCCTTTGACACATACACAAGAGAGAAACACACTTATAATACTCTTTATTTTAGTAAATACTTATTATACATGAAAAACACCCAGAGCAATATCAACAGACATGTTCACGCACACAAATGTTTGTACTGCTCGGGGATTAACGACCAACCCTTGGTGTAAAAGCCGTCGTCTCAACAATCAGGAATGGTAGTTATAATAAAAATTGTTACCATCTACGTTTTAAGCGTTATACTTAACAGCTTGCCACAAACGGCGCCCGCCCGTTAAACCTTGACATTTCGGTGGCGAACGAAAGTGCATGTAAGCGGACTGCAGTTAGTGCCGGCTCATTTGGCATCGGCTCGGACGCAGTCGGTTACCGCTGCAGTGCATAAGGGTGACTGCAAATGTAAGGGTGAACACACTGTCAAAATAATTTATTTTCATGTTATGTTTGGGCCGGAAGGTTCTCGACGTACGGCAAGCGCTGTGTGGGTCGGCTGCCCACAAGATGGTAAGATGACCTGAGGAAGGTTGCGGGTACCCACTGGATGCAGGTAGCTTCAGATAGGTCGGCGTGGAAGTTATTGAGGGAGGCCTATGTTCAGCAGTGGACATTATGTGGCTGAAATGATGATGATGAGTTATGCCTCATCATCATCATTTCAAATCATCATCATCATTTCAAAATAGCATCTGATGATATGTCATCAGATGCTGTTTTGAAGGTAATTAAAAACAGAAATTAGTCAAATTACATATACATTAGAAAAAACTAAGCTGACAAAAAAGGCCATGAGGAAATTAGGCCATATGGTATCACGCTCCAGTGCATATTCCTGGGTGATAACTACTACTATCATAGTATTTTAGCGGAGACTGACGTTTTGAAGTGTCCTCATAAGCACGGAATAAATAAATAAATATAAATATCCAATGACAATCACACAGCGCCATCTAGCCCCAAGTTGAGCGTGAAGCCAGTATTATAGGTACAACATAGTGATATACATTTTTTTTATAAATACATACATATTATACATTGAAAACACCCAGACCATTAGAAAACAGACTTGTTTATGCACACAAATGTTTGCACTGCCCGGGGATCGAACCCGGAACCCTTAGTGGTCGCCAGAATAAAGAGTAATAAAGGAGGTCGCTAACGATATGACAGCGTTGTGCCTGTTTATTGTATAAATGAGTCATTCAATGGAGATAGAGTACAAAATACCTTGGCTGTGGTCCGGAACTTTCAACTTCTCGTTTTTAAGTGGCACATGTAAAATTAACCTGTCATATGCACGACCTACCAACACGAACAAAACAATAACATCCGCGGAAATGCTACTGATATGTGGAGGAAAGATTGGCATATTGCAGGAGTAATAAATGGAATGGCTTTTAAAGCTTTTAAATAATTTGGGAGCGATTCATTATCTTCTTCTTCTTCCTTTGCCTTTTCCCACTTTACTTAGGGTCGGCTCTCCTTATTTAAGTGCGCCATGACATTCTGTCTAGGGTTGTCGGGTCCGGTAGATCTTCTTTTTGTACGAGACAAGTCATACTGGTGTACCAAGTGTATGGAGGTCGTTCTCTGCCTCTCTTTTTCTCCGGCAGGTTCAAAGCTGTCTTCAAAACATAGGCATCATCTCGCCTCATTACGTGACCATACCAACTGAGACGCCTTTGTGAGAGGGGTAAAGTACGAACATACTCGTTTCGTTCTTTATCCCGTCTTGTGACCCCTCCTGACCATCTCAGCATTTTCATTTCCGTGGTATGAAGCTTTTGCACATGCGTTTCTTGTATAATATGTATGTATTTACACAAAAAAATGTATATAAGTATAGTATAGTATATTTATCCGTCGTTTAGTACCCATAATACAGGCTTCACGCTTAACCTGGGGCTAGATAGCGCTGTGTGAATGTCAGTGGATATTTATTTATTATAAAATATAAACAATATTTGACGATGTAACAGAATTAAGATTCTCATCAATATAACACCGCTCATTCTTAACCCGGATACTGACGACGAAAACAATATCGACTGCATTTCCGATGCAATTCCGCAGAACAGCTGGCTCCATTGAAGCTCTCCGAGATCGCAGACCGTCCCGGAATGTAATCAGATAGGAATAATGCCCGGGTTGACGATCCAAATCAAATAACAATGTGTAGACTGTTGCCTTCCTACCGGGAGGGCGCAGGATCAAATCCCGCCACGTTACAATGAGTTTTCGTATTTTCGAAATTATATGTACATTATCCGACGCTCTTACGGTGAAGGAAAATAACGTGGAAACCTGCACACGCCTGCGAAGAAATTCAAGGGTTGTGCGTGAAGTCGGTCAATCCGCACTGGGCCCGCGTGGACAACTAAGGCCTATACTCCCTATACGGGTAGGCTCGTGCCCCTCGGTGGGTACGTTTAATGAGCTGATGATGTTGACGATCGCTTCAGACGTATATAACAAAGTTATGGTAGAACTGATTCCAAAACATTCATTTGAAGTGAATTTTCGATATCTGCATCAATTAGTATTTCATTATAAATCTGTAGATAAGGAAAATCGAGATGCCAAAAAGTGTATCTATCCTAGTGGATTATAGCCCAAACAATTAACCTGTAAAATTCCAAACATATTTAAAATGGTTTTGTGCCTTTCAGACAATATCTTTATGGACTTGGTACATATACTTAACAAATATACTAGGTCAATGTTATGATCGTTTATACCTTGTGTTTTTTGCTCGCAGTAAAAGTGACTACAATGTCTTTTTTTATTGCTTATGTAGTCAAAAGAGCAAGCAGTCCATCTGGAAAATGATAAGCGCCGCTCATGGACAACTGCAATACGGAGGGCAAAGCCATGTCGCTGCCTATCGAGAGGAAAGAGCTCTTAACTACTTGAAATATGTATTTTTGTTATGGAAAAACGCTTATAAGGAAATAGATATATTCCCTTGCAGTAAGTATGCGCTGAAAGTTAAGGCATTTGAAATTTTAAATAACCTAGAGGAATAATAGAAATATTTTTAATCATTTAAATTTAAATGTAGGTATATTAAGTATGTATGTAAGATTTTATATAAATTATGTATGTTTATGTATTATATGCTAGGTATATAGTTTGAATATCTATTTATTTTTATTTATATATATTATATCGTATCCAAATTAAAAATAATAGTACAACTATCATAATGTATTGTTATTAAAGTCAAAGGATATAAATTATTGTTTTGTGTCACGTCTTATGCAAATGGTAATTGTAAAGGGAAACCTTTTATTGGCTGTACTTAAAAATCTCGGTCTCTCTTAGGGGTCTCTCTTAGGGATAAGATCAGAAATGATTTAATCCGTAAGAGAACTAAAGTTACCGACATAGCCCGCCGGATCAGCAAGTTGAAGTGGCAGTGGGCTGGTCACGTATGTCGCAGAACCGATAGCCGTTGGAGCAGACGAGTTCTGGAGTGGAGACCGCGTCTCGGCAAGCGTAGCGTAGGACGCCCTCCCCCGATGGACCGACGACTTGCGAAAGGTCGCTGGTGGAGGCTGGATGAGAAAAGCGGAGGACCGGGATATCTGGCGCGAAATGGGGGAGACCTATGTCCAGCAGTGGACTGCGATAGGTTGAATAGGAATAGGACTTAAAAATCAAATATTTTATAAGATATATTGTATATTGCGCTGTTGGTTTTCTTAATAATAATAAAAAAAAGGTTTTAATGTGTGTTGTGATGAAAAAGTTTAAAGTCCGCTCGTGTTTAACATCAAAAACACTAGTATTTAAAAGTGATTTGTGACTAAGAATTTAATTTTAAATATCTAAAAGTACTAGATACTGAATATAATACTGCTCATTGTTTTAAGCCTCGCTCTGTTCAGAGTTCTTGGTGTAAAAGACTATTTTTTTTTCAGAAATCGCCTTTTCGTATCGTAGTCTGAATCGTTTTGTTCAACGTGGAGTGTGGTAAACAGTATCTTATTGACTCTGTCGTATCCGCCCAGAGTAGAGTCCAATTTAATTGGAACTTTTTCTTTGTTTTAACTTAAGCTTGTCTTACAAGTAATAAATAAATACCGTCTTTTTGACGATAGAGTTAAAATAAGGTAATCAACATAGGGGAGCCTCATATGTGACATGTTTGTGTATATCTTAGCTTGTAGCTTGCTTCCGGTTGTTCCCAGTTGAATTGTAAAACAGGCAGAAGAATTATTACACAGATGCTAGGCCTAAAAAGCTTTGGTTAATAAGTAAATGCTTCGATATGAGTAGGATGACTCGGCCGAAGTAATATCTTGGCCTTACAAAAAACCGGCGTGAAGCAACGTTTTTGTTATTTGACGAGTGAGTGAAGTCACCGGAGGCTTAATATTACCCGTTTCCCTTTAACATATTTCCTTTTCCTACTTCTTAATTTAAGGTTGGCATCTATATCACTAACCATCAGGTGAATCGTCTTTTAGTTTGTCTACCTAAAATTATTAAAGAAATATATTATTAGAGCGTCGGTGGCTCAGTGGTGTGGACTGTCGCCTTCCTACCGGGAGGGCTGAGGTTCAAATCCCGACACGTACCAATGTATTTTCGAATTTTCGAAAAATATATGTACGTTATCCGACGCTCTTACGGTGAAGGAAAACATCGTGAGGAAACCTTCATGCACGCCTGCGAAGAGATTCGAAGGTTGTGTGTGAAGTCGTCCAATCCGCACTGGGCCCGCGTGGACGACTAAGGCCTAATCACCCTATACGGGTAGGCTCGTGCCCCTCGGTGGAGACGTTTAATGAGCTGATGATGATATTATTAAGAAAAATATCTTCAAAAAATAACATAGGGTGAAAGATACCTCAAAAATATATATTTTGATACTAAAAATATATAAAAATTTAAATATCTTTTCTTCTTAAGATCAGCAATAGCATCCAAAATATTTAATGTACAAACATCGCCATATTTCACCGCTTTACCATCGATGCCGAAAATTCCAAAACCAAGGCAGTAAAGCTTGAAAACGGCCAGTTACCAGATCGCAGTAGATTTTTCAGATATTACCCCTCGTTTTTCTAGGCGAATAGGTACAATAATGATCCATATTTCCATTCCATAAGAAGCAGATGGCAAAGATGGCGTGTGCGTACCACGCTCGAGTTCACGCCAGGGGCGCATTGGGAACATTTGTTAAATATTGGAGCTGAAATCTACGTGGATTTTTTTGTAACGAATATATTGGAAACGTCATATTTATGGTCAGTTATGCTCTAATGGGATAAATAAAAAATGTTTCCTTTACTGGCACAATGAGAATGTATCTGAAATAAAGGTTAAACCATTCCTTATTAGTAAATACTGGCAGTACCTAAATAAAAAAAAATGCATAAATATACATCAACGTTCACACAGCGCCATTTAGCCCCAAACAAAGCATTTTCGCCTTTAATATGGTGACTAAACAATATATAAACATACTTCTATATACATTTTTTACATATCGAACCCGGATCGATTGGTGTAGTAGCCGACGTCAACCATCACACCAAATGGGTCGTCGGGCACCAAAATCTTAATCAAATCCATTTTTTAAGCGATCCTATCATCATTAAATATTTTCCAATTTTTTTCAGTTGGTCTCTATTGTTAAAAATAAGCCCAGAGGGAATGCTTGTGAATTTTAAGGTTTAATTTAATTAAATCTGCAACCCTTGACACATGCCTGTTTTACAAAAAATTCTCCCGAGCCGCCGTTCTAGACGTCTGATACAATTTACTTTGCGACTAAGCCGGAATAATCGGATATTTTTAGATTTTTCAGCTGAATACAACAAAAGGTTTTGTATTTTAGTGCTATGTGGTAGACTGGCTGGTCTAATAATTGAAAACAACTTATAACAATACAATAAACCATTTGTTGGGTAAATATAATTGATGACTATTTCCATTAGAAATCTGCCTGTGAGAGTAGTTGTATTGTCATTCGTTTGATATCCAAAAATTAAGAACACATTAAAAAGCAGAACCTCACATCACAGAAAATTCACAGTTAGAATCGTCTTTTGGCATAAATAAATAATAAATGAAAACTGTAATTAATAATTTAGGTCCATAATTTTTTGATCTAAATTGAATAAATACATGCTTATGAATATCAAATGACCACTTGTTTGGGCTGTCGTTATCTACTGAGAGAATCCAGTAAGAAACTCCGAAGTTACTCTTTTCAAAAAACAATGTGTTTTGTACTGCATTATATTATTTATATCGAAAATAATTTATATAAAGCAAATCATATTGAAATTTATAAATATTGTATTTATCGTAATATGATGATATCAGTCAAGATAAAAATTACAAACTCGTTATATAATCATAAATATTATATGAAAAGAATAGAGCGTCGGTGGCTCAGTGGTGTGGACTGTCCCCTTCCTACCGGGAGGGCTGAGGTTCAAATCCCGACACGTACCAATGTATTTTCGAATTTTCGATAAATATATGTACGTTATCCGACGCTCTTACGGTGAAGGAAAACATCGCGAGGAAACCTTCATGCACGCCTGCGAAGAGATTCGAGGTTGTGTGAAGTCGTCCAATCCGCCCTGGGCCCGCGTGGACGACTAAGGCCTAATCACCCTATACGGGTAGGCTCGTGCCCCTCGGTGGGGACGTTTAATGAGCTGATGATGATGATTATATAAAAATTATAAATCATGCATTTCATAACTATAGTCATTATAATGCAGAAGCAAGCATGCATGAAATCTACCACAGCTTCGTTACTGCGGAGCTCCCGCGGTCGCACGCGAGTTATCGTCGCAGATGATTTCAAAGTGGCCTTACAAAAAGTCCGTATTACCACCCTTCCTCTTCATCAGTTTATGTTATGCCAGGGCATAGTTCTTCACGCACAGCATAGCTATGGTGAGACTGGGCATTTACCCACCACGCAGGCTCAATGCGGATTGGTGGGTGCTAACGGCTGCTATCCTATTGTAGCCTAGGACAGACGGCTTAACGTGCCTACCGACAGACTCAAATTTCGTTTCGGGTAATCGAGTGATTCAGCCTGCAATTTCTTAACAAAACTTGGAAAATCACACATGTTGACGTTTCCCCGCGGGATTTCATTCAACGATCATGAAGCTGAACGCTCTGATTACTGGGCCAAGAAGGCACTTATAATAACTATAGATAAAATTGACTTGCCAAGGAATCGAGAGCCCTTAATAGTTTAAGTCCCTTAACGCTTCAACTCAAGATTAGAGAGCTGAACTACTCATCGAAAGTTTTGACTAAAAGCATCACATTTTGAACCATTTAGATAAACAGTGCAAACAATGAAAATTGATAAAGGGTAATGTACACATTTATTTTGTTTATCACAATCAATCCCCAGATATTTCCTTTACAAATATCATTTCACGACTGCCAATTACGTCACCTGGAGTTCGACAATTTAGAAGGCCACTTGAAATGTAATCTACGTTCAAAATTTGATTCCGATAATTCTGTGAGGCGGGCCCTAATGGAAATTATCAGCATTTAATGAGTTCAGGGTAAATATAATGCTGTTGAGTTTAATGGAAAACGTTTTAAGGTGCGTTAAGTGATCTGGTGCAGGTTAATTTGAGAAGAAATAATTTGAATTTTTCATTTTATTATTAGCTCTTAAGGATTTAATTGAAAGTTTAATATTGGCACTACATTATGCATAACTGCCTCCGTGGTCTGGACTTTAAATAAATATCTACTGGCATACACACACCAAACTAAGCATTTAGCCTGTAATTTTAAAATGCGCTAATTCTATCTTTATTGTGTCTCAATAAAGATAGAATTGGCGTACATGTTTGGTTTTCTACTGTTTATATACCATTATATATTTGTCATTATTTCTAATGACATGTGTCACCATTCTTGGTGTAAAATCTAAATTGGTATTCTCCTACTTATTCAACGTTCGTCTGACAGTTGATACAATGGTCTACATAAATATTTAAGCACAATAAAGTAAGAATGGGTGCATTTTAACGTTAGCAGAATTGGAGCCAAGGACGAGCTTCAAATGATTCGCCAGCATAAGTGTAACCGCGCGGCAAGGCACTGATAAATTGAACATTTCCCGTTATTTACATTCGTGGGCCGATTTCGGAACACAATGCGCGCTCTAATCACAGCTCCATCTGTATCGAAATACACTTAGCCAGTCCAATTTGGTCCGAAGCGTTCGCAATCATATTTTATGTGTTCCAGAACGGGTCCAATCAGCCATCATAGTCAAGTACGAATGTACGAGTAACTGCTGGCTACGACTGGAACCAAAATTCGGGTACAGCTGACTGAAAAATTTCTTGTACTATTTTCAAGAAAAGAAAAAAGAAAGAAATATTGGTTTTTGTCGTAGATTAATATAATTTCCTGAAATCTTAAATCTAAAGATACAGAAAAGGTATACCGATCAACATAAACCATGGTGATGTGTTCAACAAATCGCAGTTGCTGGAGATAGGTTCCTCATTTCTCACCAACTATACCAGTCCTCTCTTTTCCCTTTTATCATTTAATAGTTATATTTGTTTAGAAACAATAAAATAAATAAAACCTCACAATTTCCGTAATTTGACTAATATCCTACTAAGATTAGGCAGAACGACTATAAGAAACACTGGTCATAGTTTTTTATACATTATTTTTAATTGACGTTCAATTACAATGACGTTGCACAGACTCATTCAAGGAAAATTAAATTGTCCTAACTTACTCAAAAATGTAAGTATAACTGTCCCTTACCATACACCAAGACACCCTCTTACAAACATCTTTAGTCTTCCTCCCTGTTAAACTAACCTGGGTAAATCTGCTCCACTGTACCGATGCATGCGGACCTATAATAATTTAATGGATTGCGACATTGACATCTTTCACGATTGTGACCGCTTGTTTAAAAGAAAGTGTGTGGCAAGATTAGATTCTGCTCCTATATAGAATATTTTTGTTATATGTAATTTTTTTTTTCTTACTTCGGTTTTTTATTTTCAGCTAGTTAATATACTTGTGGTTAAAATGTAATTAGGTGGCCCCCATTTTTTGTAATCGACAATTTGTTTTGATTATTCAATGTTGTATTTGCCTGTAAAGACATGTTTTTTACACGTTTCACATAAATAACTCCATAGAAATGTATAATTATATGTCGCTGGCAAGTCTGTATAATAAATAAATAAATAAATTAGTACCAAGAGATTTTGGAAAATTCTCATAAATTGAGACGGAATTCGTTTCATAAGTGCCGATTTATTTATGTAACCAGACAACATTCCAACTTTTCTTTGACTACTAGTTTCCGGAAATATGCCTTTTTAGTTTAGTTGTTCCATTAAAAATAGCCCACAACCCGTCTCACTGAGGTGTAAATAACGTATGATACTACATGTATATAATGCTCCCATAAACAAAGCTCAGCGTTCCAATGCAGCCTTTTTTTATTCACAAAAAATCCTCCGCCATTATCATTCCAAGGCACAACCAACAATTCCACAACTATTTTGTAATAAAGCCTAAACCATAAATACCGCGTTCCAGCACTGTTTTAGAACGATTCTCGCATGTACACCTTTTTGTATTCATGAGAATACAGTTAGTAAATTTATTAGCCGAAATGCTTTCGTTCCAAACTATAAATGTTGTACGGATATATCCAGTTATTACTATTCCACTGCAGTTTACAAGGAAATATCTCTAGTTATTTATGGTGAAGGAAAAACATCGTAAGGAAATCTGCGCTCGCCTACGAAGAGATTCAGAGGTTGTGCGTGAAGTCGGCTAATCCGCACGATCGCGTGGACGACTAAAGCCTATTAGTATTGTTACGAGCTGGAGGTTCAGGATAAATTATTGCTAAATACGAAGAAAAATACAGTAACACACTTTATTAACTAACCACTATAAATTAGACACAACACTAATAACACTTACACTCTCACTAATTAGTCAATTAACACACGCACTATAATCCGTAATTAACACTGCACACTATAACACAACACTTAATGAGTCCGTATAATGTCCGCACACACACGTTATAATCACTTGTTAACTCTTCACACTATTATCTCACACTGGACGATCCCTTAGATATCGCTTTATCACTCGCTTCTTCCTTGTAGTCGTAGGTACTTCGCTCTTCGTTCGCTCTTGAGTAGAACACAAGACTGCCGGCGCACCCATCGGTCCGCCTTATATACCTGTCCGGCCGCTGAGCTCGAAGCGTCGACGTCATTCTACATAGTTCGCGAATTATCTAGAACATACTAGACTCTTTGCTATTTGGCAATTCGCATGTCATACTCTATGGTGGACTGACGTCGCATATTAGCCGCCATATTTAACGTCATTTTAATTACGTCAGTTCGTAACAGTATTATGATGATGACGATCTATTGTTACTACAGTGTAGTCCACTAGACTAGGTTTCAGCTGAAGACTCTATTCATTGGTAGGTCTCAAACCGACTGTAACTGGATTTGGCAACTATGTCGGTTAATTTAGTTCTGAAACCAATAACATGTTACTAATTGACAATCAGTGTGGTGTTACGGACAGTACCAACATTTCTGATTTTATTGGTCCACAAGTTTCTGCATATATTATGTATGTATTATTAAATGATTCTTTAAGTTTAAACAATATTTATTGATAGATTAAATCTTAGTGTTACAATATGACTGTTTCCCGCGTACAATGCTAATGTCAAGAGAGAGATATTAGTGACGTGACATCACTCTTCAATTGATTAGGGATGGGTAGCGTTGGTCGTTTCATTTCCGTCTAACAGTATTTACAAAACCAAATTCTAAGTGCCTGTGTTTATTATTTGTTCAGTATCCATACTACAAGCTTTGGATAAATTAGGGCTAGATGGCGCTGTATGTCTCTTATTCTATCCCTAAGAGTGAACCCTGGCCTAGCTCACTCCACTGCCCGTTGAGTGACTTTGGACCTTTGAAATGTAATAAATATCTCAGCTGGGTTTGTAACGAGGTTTGTAAGAATACATCGCTCAAATACATTCGTCCTTACGCTTTCATCTAGTTCTAAATTAATAATTATTAATATGACAATTCTTCAATAATTCTGTCACCTTCTTACCGGGAGGGCTGAGGTTCAAATCCCGACACGTACCAATGTATTTTCGAATTTTCGAAAATATATGTCGTTATCCGACGCTCATACGGTGAAGGAAAACATCGTGAGGAAACCCTCATGCACGCCTGCGAAGAGATTCGAAGGTTGTGTGTGAAGTCGTCCAATCCGCACTGGGCCCGCGTGGACGACTAAGGCCTAATCACCCTATACGGGTAGGCTCGTGCCCCTCGGTGGGGACGTTTAATGAGCTGATGATGATGAATATGACAATTGTGCTTAAATTGTAAATGGAGTCACAAAAGCGTGATCTCATTTGTGCCTCACACAGCCGCAAATACTCCATTCGACAATACTTCGTTAAAATCTCCACGAACAATTGTATCGAAAACGGAAAACTCGTTTAATCACGAACAGATGGATTTTGGATGTAAAATTGTGAGCGTATTAAAGTTTTGTATTTTATTATAAATACGGTTCAGCATCATCAGCTCATTTAACGTCCCCAACGAGGGGCACGAGCTTACCCGTATAGGGTGTATAGGCCTTAGTCGTCCACGCGGGCCCAGTGCGGATTCGTCGACTTCACGCACAACCTTTGAATCTCTTTGCAGGCCTGCGTAGGTTTCCTCACGATGTTTTCCTTTACCTTAAGAGCGTCAGATAACGTAACTATAATTTAGAAAATTCGAAAACATGTTGGTGAGTGGCGGGATTTGAACCTGCGCCCTCCCGATTGGAAGGCGACAGTCCACACCAGGATTTAAGAAATATCCAGATATTAGAAGGCGTAGAGTCATTAGTGTAGTGGCCTTACCACAAAGCATAGCCATGGGGACCAGATGGACGGATGATCTGGTTAAGGTGGCGGGTAGCAGATGGATGTCAACTGCAAGGGATCGGTCCGCGTGGAAATCATTAGGGGAGGCCTTCGTTCAGCAGTGGACATAATTGGGCTGTAATGATGATGATGATGATAGCCATGGGGAGATTGGGCCTCAACCCACCATGCAGGTCCGATGTTGATTGGTGAGTGTTAATGACTACTATCCTAAGGTTGTAAAGTTATAACGTGCCCTCCAAAGCAAGGAATCATTTTTGTTTCCGGATAATCAGCTGATTCAGCCAGCAATATACTAACCAAAATGGAAAAAAACGCAAAAAAGTGCCTTTCACTATGCAAATTCCTCGTGGTATTCAAACCCACAACCTCCGGATCTTAAACGCACCACTCTTTTTTCGAAATGACTACTACTGTTATCCGCAGATGGCCTTCATAGCTTTATCGGGCAATCTCCACCCCTCATCACACTAGACTGCAGAAGCAGTCAGGTTGGCATAGTATCAAGGAAGTAATAAACATAATATTTTATGTCGAACCTCGGTTTTAGGTCCCAATTTCCATCTAGTACGGAATAGGGCAATATTGCTGAGAGGTCCATTCATATTTAAAAATGTTATGAATTTTGAAGTAGCAGGTTGCCTACCAAGTGAGCTATTCCATGGAAAATATTGGTGCTTTGATCTTTGCGGCGAACAAAGGTTCACTTTGTAAAAGGATCACTGGGAAATTTGGATGTGATAGCAGTGGCATCACCCGAATTTTATTAATATTACAAATTTTTGCACCTTAGCCTTTTCTATTTCGGTATCTGATGCTAATACATTCTGTTTGAACTATTACTTACGCTGTTAGTAATGAATATTGTCAAGTAAGTCAAGACTAAATGGTTAAAGTATTGTCAAAATAAAAAAACACAAAGCTTTTACTATGAAAAAAACAAATTAATTAGCTATTGAAAACATGTAAGAATTGTTTATAATTATGGACCTTTACTGTATTTTTCTTTTGTTTTGATTCATTTTTATATTTGATAACCCATTTGAGTAATGCTTGACATGTCGGCTTCTATACTAGGGGATCCCTGGACAGTAAAAACATATGTATAACATGTATGGATTTACAAAAAAAAGTATATTTATCCATCGTTTAGTACCCACATTACAGGTTAAATGCTTAGTTTGGGCCTTGATGGCGCTGTGTGAATGTAAGTGGATATTTATTTATTTATATGATTCTAAAAAGGTGTGATCCGTTATATTTCTTTTATCAATAAATTATATATTAAAGTCAATTCTGTTCTCTTCCACCTATGCTACCATAAATAGAGTTAAACATACATGTTTCTTTGTATACAAGGAAGTTTAACTTATCAAGCGAGAAGGGATTAAAAAGAATTGTATAAGGGAGAGAAACTATACATAACTATTGCTATGAAGAATTGTTTTCTACCTCTTGAGTTATGCGCAGATTTCAGAAACGTAGTTACCGAAGCGGGCTTAGAGTTGGTACGACAAATTCACAATATTTGTTAAGCAAAAATATATTGCGTATTATTTGGAAAGTCCCACCGAATAAGGAAAAAAACGCTACTGTTTTCTTTTGTCTTGTAATTTTGTTTTGTTTTGATGAGCTTAAGCTATCAATATTGATTATTGTAAACATACCGTTATTTTGCTTTTGTTTTGTTTTCATTTTACTAGGTGGTAGGTCTAGGTAGGTACCACCACAGTGCCAGATATCGGCCCATGAAACAGGATGGTATGCACTTTTGTTCCGGGATGAGGGCACTGTAGCTAGTGAAATTACCGGGTATAAGAGACATAACATCACCGTGTCTCTGGTGTCGGGCGCAGTGCGGTATTGATGGAGAATAATAACTGTCTATCAATTAATAGTCTTCTTTAATGCCGCTCTGTCATAGTTAAGTGTTATCACTTACCATCAGGTTAGCGTCCTGGCCGTCCTGTTCACTTATAACATAAAAAAAACTTTTTTATGTATAAAAAAATAAAAATCCCACCCATTTTAATAACCCGAAATACCCGACTGTAATAAATGCTGCTGTCATAATAAAACGTCGATCAGTAGAAAGCAGATTATTACCAGAGGCCCGTCGGACGAAAGAAAATCCCCATTTACATATAAATGGCTCGTAAACAGAGTGGGGACGCGCCTGCGTACGTGTGTGTACTGAATAAGGAAAATGGTTCTGTATATATTTTTATTTAACGTTGACAACATCTTTTCCATCGTATGGTGGAGCTTACGCTTGGAGAATAAGCAGAATGAGTTTGCATGTCCCGATTACCATCTTTTGATGTTTCTTTTAAAAATAAGGAAAGACTTTGTCAGAACATAATCAACTACGCGGGTTACCAGTATTTGTATTGGATAAGACAGCTCACGTAGATTGCTAAATGTATGATAATAGCACAGTATAAACTTATAACCGAACAATAAGCTTCTCTCTCTCTTCAACCTTTCGCAGTCCACTGCTGGACCTAGGTCTCCCCCATTTTGGACCAGATATCCCGGTCCTCGGCTTTCCTCTTCCAGCCTCCATCAGCGACCTTTCGCAAGTCGTCGGTCCATCGGGCTGAAGACCTACGCTACGCTTGCCAATACGCGGTCTCCACTCCAGAACTCGTATGCTCTTACGGCCATCGGTTCTGCGACATACGTAACCAGCCTATTGCCGATAACTACGATATTGACTACAAAATTCAGCTAATAAGTTGACTGACTCTCATCGTCTGATTTTTCTTAATCATAAATGTTTTTATGCATTTTGGTTCGGTTCGGTGGATGGTGACCTCAAAATCGCGCGAGCCGAACGAGGGAAGCGAGCGTAGCAGCAGCCTGCAAAGTGACAGAAGCCGTATAGTCAAAAATGGTTTTGAGCGAGGTGGTAGTTCAATAACTTTATTGACTTGAAGCTTATTGCCCTTGCAAGAATATAATTCTATTATAATTCAAAATTATTTAATCAGCGATTCATATAACACATATAGCTTTCCAAAGTTTTATTAAAATATTTGTTTAAAGCGTATTGTGTACTGTCCGACTTCACAACCATTACACCATACGGTAAGTGAAATCGTGAATAAATGCATTTTGATTACGTAAACAAATAAATCTCAAATAGTTTGAAGGTAAAACGCAATGCATCATTGGGGGAGGATCCATTACCAAATTGATCGTGTAAATCAAGTCAAATGTCTGTTTTGACCCACATAACTTTTCGGTGAATCTTGATCTATATTTTAGAACGGAATGGACAGATTAAATATAATTAACATTAAATACCAAGCCTGTAATTAATTAGTGTTTGATTTCAGAACGAAATAAGGTCTATATATATATAAAGGTTATTCGATTCATCCTATTGTACTTGTATATATTTTTTAAAAATAGAAATTATATAATATTTTACCTAAATGATGTTTCCTTGTGACACTCCACGTTATATCTGCAAAGAAAAATAATACATTTAAGTACGGATAAATTGAAATTAAAAATACAATGCAGCTATGAGATATTTTTTTAGACAATGAGCATATTAGCGTACAGCATTTGATGGGAAACTTTGCCCATCTACACTTTTGCAGTTCCAGAGGGCAAAGAGATGCGTTGCCGGCCCTTTGTATGGGAATAAGCAATTTTCTTGAAGATCGCTAGGTCGTGTCGTTGTCAGGGAATATTTTAGATGATAACCAATTCCATAGTTGTCTTGCGCGGTAAAAGTTTCGTCACAAGTGTGTAAAGGTCTTCCATTCATCATGGTGGTGTCAATAAAATTAGGCCTCGATTTAATTACAGACTTCTAAACTTTACACCACTCGGGCTTGCTATTGTGAAGATTTTTATGGAGAAAGTACTTTTTAGTAAGTTTAAGTTTCCTGAACGCATAGGGCCTGGCAGTACGAAGGCAGAGATCAGCAAGTAGAGCCGCCTTATCATCTAAAAACCCCTCTATGTTAATAAAGATTATATTAAGAGCCGAATTTACCAGTAACTGATTATGATTGACGACCTATTTGGTGTTGCGGTTGAGAGGTCAGCCGCAACACCAAGGGTTCCGGGTTCGATTCCCGGGCAATACAAACATTTGTGTGCATGAACATGTCTGTTTGTAATGGTCTGGGTGTTTTCTATGTATAATATTTATGTATTTACAAAAAAAAATTATATATGTATGTTTATCCGTTGTTTAGTACCCATAATTCAGGCTTCACGCTTAACTTGGGGCGGGACGACGCTGTGTGAATGTCAGTAGATATTTATTTATTTATGATTACCTGACACTATCAGTGTCTTTTTCTTTGAAAGATCATACCGTAGTGAAAGGATCAGCCAATCTGCATTCCCGATTAGACTGTCTACACAAATTGCCCAGGGTGCGCCGGACGCAAGAAAACAAACCATGCGTCACACGGGGAGGATGTTTTCGCGTACCGCGCACTGTGTCCATCTTCGTACAGTTTCCGGGACTTCTAGGTGGCAAATGAAAGGGCGATTAACGTGGCCCATTATTGGTCGCATTACCATATTTAACTTGTGAATCTGTAATATGTACTTGATAAGAAAAGCAAGTTGAGGAGGCAGTGGGCAGGGCACATGGTGTGTAGTACCGATAGCCGGTGTTGTAGAAAGACTCTAAAGTGGCGTCCACGTATCGTGAAACGAAACGTAGGCCGACCCCAACTAGATGGACGGATGACCTGGTTAAGGTGGCGGGTAGCAGATGGATGTCAACTGGTAGGGATCGGCCTGCGTGGAAATCATTAGGGGAGGCCTTCGTTCAGCAGGGACATATTAGGCTGTAATGATGATAAAGTACTTTTTATTATTGAATACTGTCAGGATTTCACGTTTCTTTTGTATCCGGATTATGTGGGTAGGTATTTCTGTTCATTCACTTACATACTTACGTCGAAGCCACATTTGCGGAGGGGAAGAACTTAACTTCATTATGGCAGGAAACATTCAGAAGGGACAAAGTTTCTAAGTACATTACGAATAAGTAGCCAGTTTTTTGAACGTAAATAGAAACAGAATTATGCATTACACGATTTGTATTTTATTGAAGCTTTTGAAGGTGGAAATAGCTAAACAGCGTATGTACTTTGAATTAAGGCTTTTAACAGTAATTGCAGCAAAATTGGTTTATTTTGACCACTTTGATATCATAATCTGTCGTGAGGCTCAGTTTGCTGATGTTAATACTATATTTGTACTTCAAACAAGACTCATCTTTTCCATATACGAGTTTCACCTTCAACCTCATGATTCTCTTCGAGAAAATAAATGTTTTGATCGTGGCTTTGCAATACATTAACCTGAACTAGAATATCTTTTTACTGCCTGGAGATCGAACCCGTGACCCGTGAGATGTGTCGTCAAAAATGTTTAATGTCTCCTCTCATATTTTTTTTATTTATTTTTAATTACCACATATAAAACTGTTACATTATTTTTTATCAAATCCCGTACAAAACCATTAGGGTTTGTAGTTACGGGATTCCGAAAATAACTTAAATAAATCATCATCATCAGCTCATTAACCGTCCCCACCGAGGGGCACGAGCCTACCCGTATAGGGTGATTAGGCCTTAGTCGCCCACGCGGGCCCAGTGCGGATTGGATGACTTCATGCACAACCTTTGAATCTCTCCGCAGACTTGCGCAAGTTTCCTCACGATGTTTTCTTTCACCGTAAGAGCGTCAGATAACGTACCTATATTTTCGAAAATTAGAAACCACCTTGGTACTTGGCGAGATTGAAGGGCTACAGTCCACACCATTGAGCCACCAACGCTATACTTAAATAAATATTAAACTAAAATAAAATTATTTTATATAAAACCTGACTAGTAACTTAGGTACAATAACTTATTTAGGATTAGGAATTATGATATAAAAAGATTAAAAGAGTAACTCGAGTTTCTTGCCGGCTCTTCTCGAAGATCCTACTTATTCCGAACCGGTGGTAGAGTCACAAAAAAATATTATTATATTAACAATTGACGATTCAAAAGTATCTGTAACAGATTTATTTGAATAAAGATTTTTTTCTTTCTTTCTTATGTATTTATTTATCACAGCAGTTTCTTCAATGAAGATTTTTATAATTTTATTTGGTCCTTTCTTTTTAACCGCACCACTTATATTTATTTCTGCATGACCTTAGGTTAACTGGTAAAGAACGCCATTCGGCATTAAGTTCGCTTTTGTACACTTTTTATGTGCAATAAATTTTTAAATAAATAACTATTGTTTTATACCTAAATAACAATTTTCGTACTATTTGCCTGTGTTGCCGCTCGATAGTCGACTATTTATAGTCTGTCGATAGTCTATCGATATTTGGACTAAAGCAATAGTATCGATCGGTAACTATCGATAATTGCAACACTATCGATAGTATGGGAGAAAAAGTACAGTACCTGTATATGGTGTTTATGAGTCCAGCACAATAACACAAAACACTGAGTTGTAAAACATTACTGTACTTTTTCCCCATAACTGATGACCCCTACTGAACACTTGAAGATGGCTAGTGATAGTGAAGGATCTGTGAAATCGGCTCTTCAAGAGGATGTAACGGCCGTGTGGCGGCCGTTCCCGAGAGCGCGTTTCCATTGCACCATCCGACATTTGTCGTGTCGGAGTCCGGGTTGCGCCATTTTGGCCTGATAAGCCTGCAATTTGGTATTTTGGTAATTACAATATAAGTAGCCCACAGATAGTGTTGCACTATCGATAGTGTCGATAGTTGGTGTAATCAACAAAGCCGATAGTATCGATACTATAACGCTTAATTAAGCTATCGATAGAATCGATAGGCCTATTTTTTTATGTTATTCGTGAACAGGATGGTCTGGACGCCCACCTGATTGTAAGTGATACGCCAGACCATGACAGAGCGGCATTAAAGGAGACCAACAACTGATAGACAGTTATTATCCTCCATCAATGCCGCACTGCGCCCGTCACCCGAGACAACAGATGTTAGGTCTCTTATACCCGGTAATTTCACTAGCTACAGTGCCCTCATCCCGAAACACAAAAGTGCATAACACTCCTGTTTCACGGGACGATATCTGGCACTGCTGTGGTACCTACCTAGACGACTCAGTATCAAGTCTACCACCTAGTAAAATGATATCCTATCGATAGTATAGATGATTTACGAAGTCAACTATCGATAGTCCAACTATTGATAGTTCGGCAACACTGGTGATTGCAAAGGATGCAAACGCACCTGGCAATAAGTAGCACCACCATCAGTAGAATGATTTGATACCAGAGCTTTTAGAAATATTTATATTTGTAACCTCGATTCAGGCGTCTCTTTGTTATTCGTACTTTTACAAGTAATTACTCAAAAGCGCGAGAACTCTGTGAACTTTCGGAAAAACTCGTGTCGTACAATAAGCGACGTTTTAATTTCCTCTCGGGGCGAGCCGAGAGTTCTGGATGTTTCCGACCACAGATTTCCCAATACAGGAGATGGGGCAAGCCGCGTTTTTAAGTGCGACAAATGTAAGCTCAACGAGCATACACTGGCTGCCAGTTTACGCTCTGTGAGACGAGTCAAGACGCACGAATATTAGAAGAAATTACCGTTTTTTCCCAAAATGCCATCCTGTGCAATTGTAACATGCCATCATCGCAATGAATCAGTAAATTTACCAAGAAATATAATAACTTTTCACAGGTGAGAACCGAAAAGAAATTGCGACACTGGGACTGCCTATAAACTTGGCGGCTTGTCCAGTCTAATTGTATATTCGGATGTCTGTGTTTTCGACACTGTCAATTTATGAAGGAATAATAAATAATGACGAATGTTGTTCTCTCATTTTGAGAATCAAACCATAGTAAATTGACCTTAAGGCGTCATTGAAAGGGTACAAAAGCACGAGCATACTACTATATCACTATGACATGTAGCGTGCGACGTGATTATGAGTGAAAATTTGACTGAAGTTTTGCATCTAGTTTTTAAATTCAAATGTTTTATTTGCAACTAAGTGATCATCATCAGCACATTAACGTCCCCACCGAGGGGCACGAGCCTACCCGTATCGGGTGATTAGGCCTTAGTCGTCCACGCGGGTCCAGTGCGGATTGGGCGACTTCACACACAACCTTCGAATCACGTCGCAGGCGTTCATGAAGGTTTCCTCACGATGTTTTCCTTCACCGTAAGAGCGTCGGCTAACGTACATATATATTCGAAAATTCGAAAACACATTGGTATGTGCTGGGATTTGAACCTCAGCCCTCCCGGTAGGAAGGCGACAGTCCACACCCCGAGCTACCAACGCTCCCTATCTAAGATATCTATACAAAATCTTATTATAATCAACTTGAAAACAAATGTAACAACTTTTGTCACAAAAGTTCTTGTTCGTAATGCAGCTGGAGAAAAATGGGTCAGCTACTTTCCGAGATCTTTGCTAGTTCGTCGACTTTGAGAGTTAATACAAGTTATGTCTCGCTATGCGCAGGCTATTCTGTAACTTCCATTCCAGTGGTCATTTCTGTCAGGGTCTGCTTTGTGCTGGTTAAATTTAGTAGCTCAACTACCGACCTGAGTCAGAGATTCGACATTATTACATCTTCAATTTGAATACAGAGTGTTATGATTGTAAAATATTATATATAAAATATGTATACTTTTGACATGTATAATCTGGATTCATACAAAAAACCTTCATTATACTAAATGGGGTTTGTATAAAGTCAATGAAAATAGCTACTATGACATAACTTTAAGTTATTGTTAAGTATTAGTATTAATAAGTTATAAATAAATTCCAATAATGCTCAATTATTTTACAGCTATACTTGTCATTAAATAAATATCTAATTAAGAGCGTCAGGGTCTCATTAGGGTCAACTGTTGCCTTCCGATGTGGAGGGTGCAGTTTCAAACCCGCCACGTACGAATGCCTTTTCGAATTTTCGAAATCAAATAAACGTTTGTCCGACGCTCTAAACGATGAAGGAAAACATCGTGAGGAAAACTTCGTAGGCGAACGCACATGCCAAGAAGATATTCAAAGTTGTGCGTGAAGTCGTCCAAACTGGGTTCGCGTGGATGACTAAGGCCTTCCCTTCACGGTAACAACAAAATACTGTTCGGACAGCTTTAATTACAGCTGTGTACCTCCAGATGAACAGTTATTAGTGCAGTTTCAAATTAAACGGATGAAAGTGAAACCCCACGGTAGCAATGCAAACTCGGCCACGATGGTAAAGTTTGAAGGACTGCTTAACGGGTGGCTCGAGACAGGCAATTATGAATAGAGCTCTCATAGGAGGATTCTATTTAATACATTAGTACCATGATGATAATTTAGGGATCCTGATTATTAGAAGATGGTGAATATAGGGTTTTATTTGAAGCGAACATATTTTAATGTATTTGCAGGAAGCATAAAATTAAACCTTTAAACTAAAACAGAAGACTTGCGAAAGGTCGCTGGTGGAAGCTGGATGAGAAAAGCGGAGGACCGGGATGTCTGGCGCAAAATGGGGGAGACCTATGTCCAGCAGTGGACTGCAATAGGTTAAAGAGAGAGGGTGTAAATCATAAAAACTCAAGACAAGATTAATCCCTTATTTTATAGCCACAATACAATGTTAATTTCCGACTAATTAGAAGTTTCGCCAAAAGCACCGCCATAAAATCTTTCTCCATTTTCATGAGCACTAAACGAGACTTTAATCACCCGTTGTACAAAGAAAACACTCCCTAAACCGCTAAGGCAAGCTTGTTTCGCAAAGTCATTATCAAAAAACGCATTAACCCTGAACGTAAATATGTGACCGGTGTCGTCACGAGCAGTATATTAAATTCTAAACATTGCTTAAGATTTATAGCCCTAACGTGGGGTCTAGAAGGTAAAAGACTGCCAAGGAATGGAGTTTTATTCGGTCCTGTGCGGTTGCTGTGTTTTCTCTTGGTATCTACTAGTGGTTGTTAAGTGGTGGTGGTTAAGTAGTAAAAGAGTTTTTACTTTCGGACACATGAGAAAATTACGGCCCTTTCTGTACTTAGTACATGTTTCCAGTTTAGATCTTTAGGGTTTTTTATGCTAAAAAGTATACAGGACGATCAGTACGTTCATCTGATGGTAAGTGATACTACCTGACAATTATTATTATTTTTCAATGCTGCACTGCACCCCTCACCCGAGACGATCAATGCTTGGTCTCATACCCCGTAATTTTACTAGCTACAGTGCCCTCATCCCGTAACACAGAAGTGCAGAACAATTTATATTTTACGGGACGCTCTCTGGCACTGCGGTGGTTCCTACCAAGAGGACTCAGTGAAAAGACTAATACCTAGTATTTGAATAAGATAAAAGTTTAAGTAAATTGTGCTTCTGCTTTAGATATTTCATTTTATCCTATTACTTCTCGCACTCGTTGTTTCTTTCTAGTATACACAGGACGTTATATCACAAAACATCAAGTTAACCAACAGCAACTTCACCTACTATGATATAGTTAAATGTTTACATACAACGACTACAGGAAGGGTATTACGGGTTCAATCCCCGGGAAGTACAAACATTTGTAAGCATGAATATGTCTGTTTGAAAAAAAGAAACAAAAATATTTGTTAAACCACAAAGACACATTGTTTGTATTATATTGGTTTGGATGCTAACCTTACCTAACGCGATGACTGGGTACGTATTAAAAACACATTTTTATCTCTTATTTGTATGTATTTCCAAAAAAATATATATGAAAGTTTGTTTATCCCTTGTTAAGTACCAATATAACAGGCTAATGTAAGCATTGGGGATGGCGCTGTGTGAATGTCAGTGGGTATTTATTTATTATATATACCTTTATGGCACGAAAACCGACGTAATTTAATTAACATGAAACACTTGCATAGATGCAAATTCTAGAACTCTGTGAACTTTATCATATCAGTGCAGCAGAAAGTAAAATAAAACATCGAAAGGATGATATTTTTTTTTTAGAAGAATTGATATGCAGCTGTAAGTTATGCTTGAAAGTGCTGCTCAGAAAGAAATATTCCAGCTCTATGGTTTTATAACTCATTTGCTTGCTTTGGATCCAGAGCAGCTTTCTGCGTTCCTGTTTATTTGAACAGAACCATTGGCAAAGAAACTTTGAATAAAAAAATATGTACTTACATTAGTAGATTACGTAAGTATCTGTATGATATCGAATCAACTGATACCTATTACTGATTAACTAGGTGGTAGTATCGGTACTGAGTTGTCTAGTTAGGTACCACCGCAGTGCCAGATATCATCCCGTGAAATAGGAGTGTTTTGCGATTTTTGTTTTTCGGGATGAGGGTACTGAAGCTAGTCAACGACGTCATATCCGGTATGAGAGACCTAACATCTGTCGTCTTGGGCGTAGGGTAGTGTTGACGGAAGAGAATGTTTACTTATTTGTTATTAGGACTTGGGGTCCAGATGCTAACTTCAATCTTATGTACCCCTTAAAAATGTTTAATGCACTACCGGTTATTTTATACCAATAATATGTTTGTATGTTATTGAGCGTCGGTGGCGCAATGGCGTAGACTGTTGCATTCGGATCGGAAGGACTCAGGTCCAAATCCCGTCACGTACTAATGTGTTTTCAAGTTTTCGAAATTATATTTACGTTATCCGAAGCTCTTACAGTGTAGAAAAACACCGTGAGAAAATCTGCATACGTTTGCGAAGATATTCAAAAATTCAAAAGTTGTTCAAAAGTCATACCAATAAAACCAGGCATGTTTGTGCAAAAAAACTGTTTGTACTACCCGAGATGAAACTCGGAATCCTTGGTGTAGTAGCCGAAGTCTTATTAACTACACGCAATGGCTCGTATATTCTATCATTAGACACTAGAAAAAGCATTAATATTCAATTTATATCAATTGAAATAGCAATACTTACTGACGAAATATCTTTATCAAAGAAATGTGTGTTAAAGTTGTTGTGGTAAACAAGTGTGTTGTGTCAATTTCTCGCAAAATGATGTCATCCAAGGGAAGCAGTTAATCACAATTTGAAATGCAGAAAGCTTGAGATAATGACTTTTGGATTTTAATATACTTTGTGTCATCGTATTTGCATATTCCGTGATTTGAATATTAAGTAAGTCACGGGCGCTTAACGAAAAAATGTTATGGACAAAACGGTTCATATTGCTTTTTTATCGTTAAAATCATTGTTTCGTTGTTGATGTTTTCTGACTTTTGTATTAAGGAAAATAATTTTGTAATCATTAAATTATTAAAAGTATTTATTATGAAAAGCATATGGAAGATAATTAAATAAGACAGTTGCACAATCACGAAGAAATAGCAACCTAGTAATGTCCGAGCCGCTTGACACATACGTTGACTTATTTATTAAAAAAAATACCTTAAGGCCTTATTAAAAAGGGTACAAAGTCACAAGCACGAGCATACTAATATGTCACTTAGACATGTAGAGAGCGACGTGATTGATAATGAAAATTTTGCCCAACTGACGCGCTGGGCAAAATTATGCTGCGAATTCTTTTTGAGTGAAATTGTGCGTTTAGTTAGTAATTGTTTAACTAAACTTAGACATATAAATTAAGAGGGATAACAAATGCTATTTATTTTGTGAACAATGAGAGCGTCGGTGGCTCAGTGGTGTGGACTGTCGCCTTCCTACCGGGAGGGCTGAGGTTCAAATCCCGACACGTACCAATGTATTTTCGAATTTTCGATAAATATATGTACATTATCCGACGCTCCTACGGTGAAGGAAAACATCGTGAGGAAACCTTCATGCACGCCTGCGAAGATTCGAAGTTGTGTTGAAGTCGTCCAATTCGCACTGGGCCCGCGTGGACGACTAAGGCCTAATCACCCTATACGGGTAGGCTCGTGCCCCTCGGTGGGGACGTTTAATGAGCTGATGATGATGAGATTGTTTACATAATGAGTACTTTTTGTAAAAGTATTAATGTACTAATGTATGTGGCTTACTACTAATGTAGTAAGCCCTTTATATGCTTAAAGTATTTATAACTAGGAAGATACTCTAAGTTTATATGTTTACGTTTTTTTGTTCCAAATATAAAAAAGAGTGTCGACGTAGTTACAGCTACAGTCAGGGTAAAATCATTGTTACTAAATCCAAATATTATTATAAGACTCATGTATTTGTAAAAACACGAGAATTTTAAAATTAATATTTATTAAATTTTCCACGAATGTTCGTGTCGCGTTTGACATCTCTTTAGAATAATTGAATCAATAATAAGTTTACTCAATGGTTAAAATAAGTTTCCAAACCATTGGTTAAGATTTAATCTTCAATGTAAATTTTTTTGACATAAAAAGACTTTTATTTATTCAAAGACTGTGTTTAACTCTGAATTTGCAAACAGCTACGTCAAAATCTAACGTCAAGGAATATGCAGTGCTTAAAAGCGAAATTTTTATACATATATACTGAATGTGGTATTGTTTTACAAATGCAGCTACCTAAGTTGGTGGTTGCGGATATCTTGTAGAGTTTAAACCCCAAAACTTCCCACTTTTATTCTTTTGTCCCGCTTTTATGTCCCTACGCAAAAATGACTGGGTGTTTGTGTGTGTGTGTCTGTCCGTGGTACCCAAATGGATGAACCGAGTGTAATTTATTTATTTTTTGTTGGAAAGGTAAATATGGCGAGAATGTTCTTAGCTATGTTTAATTAAAATTAATTAAACATAGCTAAGAACTAGCTTTAGCTAGTTTAATTAAAATTGGTAGAAAATGGCCGCCACTACAAATTGGCGGATGTAACCTTTTGTAATAACGTAATAAATTTTGCACAAGCCCTCCAATATGGGTGTCGAACGAAGGCGGTTTGACTAGTAAACGCATCATGTACCTCTTTTAGTGTTGCAAAAGTCCATGGGCGGCAGTATTCACACTCCATCAGGTGATCTTTCTGCTCGTTTGCTTTGATAGGTCACTATCCAAAAAAAAGAAAAAATACTATATACTTCGATAAATTTCAAATCCAAGATGACCGCCTCCATACACAAGCAAAATTTCATAAATTTGTTTCTAAACTCTCTCATTACGGGTATAAAATAAAAGGGCTTGACTAGTAAAATGCTATACAATATGCCAAATTGAAATTGTCCCCCAACGTAATACTATTTTATAAAATAAATTACATACGTAGTACTCACGTTTAGGCTGCCGACAAATGGCATGTGCAGTTTGGCAGATTATTTAAAATGTAACTGGTGTTTAAAGTTTAAATAAATAAATTTAAATAAACGTATGGTGTGGATCGTATGATATTTTTTATTAAACGCATTCAAAGCGTAGTAATAATAAAAAAAAGTAAATTGTTTAGAGGACGATTTAAAAAAATATTTGAAAGTAGCGGTCTGCTTGTTTACCAATGGAATAAAAAAATAAATTGAAGGACTTTCTGGTGGGAAAAATGTTATTAAAACTTTTTCGATCGCGAACGAGCTAATTTATTTCGGTACCCCAATATCTCATAATCAGATCTTAATTCGTACGTATTGGATATGCAATATCTTGAATCGTCTTGCGATTTCGTGTTATGAATATTTGATTGGACAAATCTTGCTGAGATATATCACAAAAAATACATGATTGGGTTCATATTTGTTTAGATTTACTTGGTGGTAGGCTAATTAGTACGTCGTCTAGGTAGGTACCTCTGCAGTGCCAAATATCTTCCCATGAAACAGGAGTGTTTTGCACTTCTGTTTTTCGGGATGAAGGCACTGTACCTAGTGAAATTACCGTGTATAGAGACCTAACGTATATCGTCTCAGGTGACGGGCGCAAAGCAGTGCTGACGGAAAAATATTGACTACCTACTGTTATTAACTTCTTTAACACTGCTTCTGGTCATGGTTAGGAGTATCTCTTACCACCAGGTGAGCACACTGACGTTTCCGCTTACTTATGACATAAAAAAAAGATTTGTTGTTTTCTGCAAAACGAGAGGGTAGGTGATGTGCATAGTAAATTTCAAACCCACCCCATAATATCTAATAATAATAAAGTTTTGTTTCTCACCAATTACATTTAAGTTACATAGATAAATGAGAGTTAACTATTAACGTGGCGAGATTTGAACCTCAGCCCTCCCGGTAGGAGGGCGATTGTCCACACCATTGAGCCATCGACGCTCTTCTTATTCTTCTCTTAAAATTATGAACCTATTTAATTACGCATTTACGTAACATTTTATAAAAGAACATATTTTTTTAAAAAAATAACGAATCTTCTCTGCCTAATAGCATTAAGGATAAACCCTAAAATCGTTAATTAGAATTCCTCATTTCAAAACTTCAGCGAATACAAAGTAGAGGCCAAATTGATTCGGTCCCATCTATCCGGAAAGCGATGCGGCGTCCACGTACTGATTTAGGAATTTAATTAAACACTATTATATTGTAATTAGATTTGACAGACCGGTTTGTTTGGAAGCCGACCGTTGGCGATCCGCCAGGTAGGCAACTTGTGCTTTGTTTCAGTTAATGGGAGCTTTAGCAAATAGTGAATGAACACTTTTGGATGATAGTGACGAAGGGATGGGGACAGGTATTGTGTGGTTGTGTCAATAATACGATGGTTTTGGTTGAGATTCTCTATTTTTATTATGTATGTTTACATTTAGGTAAATTGGGGAAATAATTAAATGTAAAATACGAGTAAATAATGCCGTATCTTAGTAGTCGAGTTTGGAGCACTGCTTAATATGGTTAATAACAAGAACTCAAGTATAATCATTCAGTACGATTTGTATGGTTTTTTATTTTATGTTTTAGAACAGGAGGCTAATTAGCTTTTAGTGCATCGGATGTTATGTGTCAGAGGCATTCGTTGCCCAGAAACTCGTTGCCGAAGCTTAAGATGAGTTTATTATCTTCAGCATATTACAGTCCACTCGTGAACATGATCTCCTTAATTTTGCACCATATATCTGAGTGCTCCACTTTCCTCATCCAGCCTCTAACTTTCTCGTGTCGGGTCTTACTTTCTTGTGTCGGGCCTACTTACTTGTGTCTTATGCTACGCTTGCCAAGACAAGATCTCCACTCCAGCTTTTTTCTGCCAATGTAATAATAAATAAATTACGAACAAAAAACAGCAGTTGTTACTTATGAGTAGTAGCTAAAACAAACCAAAGCGGTATACGATCTAACCTGAACGATACGTAATTAACTTTTGACATTACATAGTAAGAAATAGCATTAAGATCGACTCCCGGCATGACAATGAGTCGGTCGAGCACCTGTTGGTACAGAGTAAAGTTGAGGGCATCCGAGCGTGAGGTAGATCGCCTGTGAGATGGACGGACCAAATAAAAACAGCTGTGGAAAGTTCCCTGTACGTCTGCATCAGAAAGGCGACTCCCCTCTCTCTTCAATCTATCGCAGTCCACTACTGAACATAGGTCTCCCCCATTTTGCGCCAGATATCCCGGTCCTCCGTTTTCCTCATCCAGTCTCCAACGGCGACCTTTCGCAAGTCCCGACGACTCGAAAGGTCGCCGAGACTCCATCGGATCGAAATACATCCTACGCTTGCTAAGACGCGGCCATCGGCCAGGAATGTCGGCGGGTCACTAACAGCTGAAATAAAGACCACAACCACTCTGTCAAGAGATCAACGATTGACGAATGAAAATAAATAGTATATCGACCTAACCAGGAACGCTATAGTTACCTTCAAGAAAACTTAGAAATTTTGCCATTTTAAATTGCACGTTAAAAATTACCAAGCTTCCGGAATGAAAACTAACGGTGCATTGTGTTTCTTTACTAACCATAAGATATTGTCTCAAATGTGTCTTGTGAAACGGTAACGGTCTCGGCGACTTAGATTATTTAGACGCGCTATGGAGCTTAAACGGTGCAACATGAAATTTTAAATTTGAAACTGCAAGCTTCCCTATTAAACGTTGCGGGGATTCGTTTATAAAGCTTTATATCTATTATGTTGGCTTTAGAGCGTGGAAGAATTTGAAATATGGCATTTCTCAACTCAATAAAGCTGCTTTACGTGACAACCTTTCGGTTGGCTGGGATATGTTTCTGGCTTACATTTCTAGTTTATTGATAAACCTACAAATTATGAAGAGAAATATTAAGGTTCCAGATATCGCCCTGTAAAATAAGAGTGCTATACACTTTGGAGAATAATAACTGTTTATCAGTTTTTGGTCTCCTTCAATGCCGTTCTATCATTATCAGGCGTATCGCTTACCATCAGGTGAGCGTCCTGACAGTCCTGTTCATTGCATAATAAAAAAGTTGTTTCAGAGTTTATTTACTATTTCATTATTCTGCCCTAAAACAAAATATCAGCCAGTAACGAATAAAAAATATCCAACTTCAAATGTATAATGCACAGCTTTATATTATTATATATATCCAAAGCTATGGACCAAGTGGGTCATTAACAAATAAGATCTTAAACCTCGCTTGAAGAATACGCCTCGTAGGTAGTTATCATAGCATGTTTGAAAATCCTTTCGAAGTTCGAACAATCAATCAATGCACGGTGCCAAAGTATTTGCTGCATCGTCTCATGATTGGTCTCTAAAACTGTAGATGCTGGTGTTCCACAAGGCTGTATGCTGTCGCCAACTCTATTTCTTTTGCATGTCAATAATATGCTACATATGAGTGTCACTAAAATAAAAAAAATAGCTCTGCATGTTTGTATCCTTTTTTTGTTATATGCATTACGCGTCCGCAGCTTTGTATATTGCTAAGCATAGTTTGCTTTCTATAAATAAATTGTAGTCAAGATTTATAGCATCATACAATGGAGGCCAGGATTTTAAACCGGTTATATTTTAGAACTACTTTTCTTAAAGAATATTTATATATGATTTTGTGTGGATATCTTTTCTTGCTGACCTTTTATCCGCTGAAATAACATGCTTTCACCCTTTTGCCACCGCTGTTGCATATATTAATAAATTTTCTATTAAGCCTAGAATCCCGGCGTTTAGTCGTTAAATAGAAAATATATGCTCAAATATGTGAGTGCCATGCCTTGGCATAAATGGGCCGGCTTGACCGGTGTAATATATATAAGCATTTATTTAAAAAAATATTAAAACTAAAATTTTCGTTATTCGATTAAGTGACGTCTGACGCAGTGCCAGATATCGTTCCGCAACATAGAGTGTGTTTTGGAATGAGGCCACTGTAGCTAGTGAAATTACTGGGTATGCGACCTTTTCACACTGTAATTTTCTTTTTGCAACCCCTTATAATCATCCAATTACTATGCCGTGTGAAATGTCCCTAAATAATATATACTCTCGTATCTTTCTATTTTCAACTTGATGCTGTCCACTGCTGGGCATGGGTCTAAATGAAACATTGTTATATTTAAATGATTTTTAAAAATAAGTAATTGGTGTGACTTGCATATAATCCTCTGTTATCTTTGAAAGGAAAGATGAATATTTATTGTTAAACCAGAAAGCGATACGGAAATAACGGCCATTATAAAACACAAGAAACTATTTCTCAGAAAAAAGTAAATCAAGGCACTTATTTTCATTCACACCCACACGAGCCACTAACAAGAACAAATTGAGACCCGATGCAATAAATTTCATTTCACAATATTGAAAAGGACAGATACTTTTCTGCTGCGTAAGTTAAAGGGAACACTCTGAAGAAATATTGAGACGTTTCTGTCAAAGTGTGTTTTTAATATTATGTGTTTATTAGTTAATTTATTTGATTTAATATATTAGGACACCTTTGCTTCTGAACCTATTATGGGTGTAGTTATACGTTCATTTTTGTTTCTTCATATTATTAAAGTAGTTTAAACATTGTTTATGAACTCACATTTATGTTCAGGAGCTATGTTTTAAATAAGTTAATTGTTTTTGATAAGTATATGAGACGGTTTATTCGATGGTAAGTGATACCGCCGATTTTAATCCCTCGTACCAATGTCTTTTTGGAATTTCCGAATTTATATGTACGTTTATCCGACGCACTTACAGCCTCCATATTGTATTTGCGAAGTGATGTATTTTATTTTTAAGTGCGTATAACATTCATTTGATACAATATTACAAATATCATGAGCAAATAGTAAGTGCGAAACTAACGGGACTTTTTCAAACAAAATTATTCCCTGCCTATGAATTTTTCAAACTTTCAAGGGACAACTCATTAAAAATCCCAGCTGAATTGCTTAAACTTAAAATTGTAGTTATTCTTTTGTAAGTCTACGTTGAAAAATAACAACTGCATGAAATTCATCAGCCTTTTTAGAGCGCTTGTAACACTTTATGGAGAAAAATGTTTGCTGTTAATTACACGAAATCCCTTTCGGCTCGTAAAACACGAAAGCTTTACAGCATGACGTCTTGATCAACAACAATTTACGGTTTACTTGATAATTGAAATAGATATGAAAATGTTTATAATTTTGGAGCATTCATCAAACAGAAGGACGATTTCTCTGTTTATGTTGCTTTAAACATAAGCATCGGAAGCCTTTGGTGATCAAATAACAGGGATTTATACAATTTGTATTTTGATCGTGAATACATTTGATACAGGCATATTAGTTCCTTCAAAGACCCCAAAAATTACAACGTAAGTAAAATTTTAAAATTAGGTTTCTCAGGGAAGTATTCTAGGTCCATAATTGTCCATAATCTAAATCAATAGGGAATGATATTTCTTATAATAACAACACATTGTTGCTAAGCATAGGTAGACATAAGAATATACGAAGATCTTGATAGAAATTGACAACGCTCCCCATCTAACCATCATTCTACCGTAACTCAGTATATTTCCAATCTTTTGACGACCCATTTGGTGTTGCGGTTGAGAGGTCGGCTGCAACACCAAGGGTTCCGATCCCGGCAGTACAAACATTTGTGTGCAGATGAACATGGTCTTTTGATTGGGTTTATGCGTTATTTTTTTTTATTTTTTGATAACATACTTATGGCGTTGTGTGTGAGGTTTTTTTTTTTATGCTGAGCGTGGACCGACTGGGGCTACAAGTCAAAGTCTAGCGTGGCACTATTTATCTCTGGGTAAAACAAAATATTATCGCGCTACCACCGCGGTGAGTTGAGTGGAGGAGGTCAGTTCGGACGTCGTTGCAGAGCTGAGGGAGTGCAGGGGCCTCGATACACGACTAGTGGATGAGCGAGGAGTTCAAAATGGGTAACTTCACGGGATCATAGGAGAGGAAGACAGAGACACCGTAGTTGTAGTCCGATAAATTCTCCTCATGAGCGCATTTGAGGACCATATCGTGTTAGGCTGCCGCGGTTTCTGGGAAAGCATGCCCGCAAAATCCAGGGCTGGTGCGTCGTGGTGCTACGATGGCATTTCATGAGTTTAAGCGTTCTATGATTTTATAATAAATTAATGTCATTCAAACGTTGCAGACGCGGCATAGCATAATTAATAAATTCATTAAAACAAAAACTGATAATATCTAGCATTATGGAAATTTGCAAAAGATTTGCTATCTCCCGCCTAGGGATTTGAGATTAGTGAGTAATAGTATAAAACCCTCACATTTGTGGCAAATGGCGAGTAGGCGGGCGTGCAGGATCCTATTTTAGGTCAAGCTGTTTATTAAAAAACCGGTTACCGTTATTATTGGATGTATTTTTATTGCAAACGTTTGGATTCTAGTATAAAAATCGTAAGGATCAGATACATGAATATTTTTTTAAATATAGTCTGGGAAACCATAGAACTAAAGGCCGACACCCTTGAAAATGCGTGATTTGGCCCGCATTCAATATTGTGACCTCACTTCCGATTGTAATTCTAGACATTGTTAATATTACTTATAATAACAACGGGAAAAATATATTAAACAATATAGTTACGGGAAAATAAAGTATCCGATGAGTAGAATTGAGTTTTCAAAGGTCGACAAGCTCAAATCATAACAATGTCTGGAATTACAACCGGAAGTGAGGACATAATTTTGCATACGGGCAAAATCAGGCATTTTTAGGGGTGTCAACCTTTAATTCTATGGTTTCTCAGACTATATTAATAAAATTGTTCATGTATCTGTTACATAGGACTATTATAAGGCCGGCTCTCCGACTTGTGTTCCGGGATGAGGGCACTGTAGCTAGTAAAATTACCTATATAAATTACTTAGCTTATTAAATTTCTGTAGCTAGAATAAGAAACCTAACATCTGTCGTTTCAATGTGCGGCATTGACGGAGAATATATTTGTCTATCAGTTGTGGGTCTCCGTCAAAGCAGTTCTGTCATAATCAGACGTATCACTTACTATCAGACAAACATATTGACCGTCCTGTACATTTGGTAACATAAAAGAACTTAGAAGTACAGTGGCAGCCCTACATATTTAGGAATTATCGCAGCAAAGCGAGTCGAAAACGAAGTCGTAAGAAGGGGATATTATATTGATGCTTTACTTTCTTTATCTGCTTTTCTTGTGTGAATATGGAATTCTATCGATAAGTTACGCTTGTTTGGCGAAGTTTTCGGGCTATTCATCCGATACTGTTACAATACTTATACTTATGAAAGTTTTTACAAAGCAACTGAATTTATTAAAGATGGATGGTATAATTCAATGATCATTTATTGTGTTTTGTATATGCTAAGGTTTTTCGTAATATATCGTGGAATCTGTATTGTTTTCATAAATATAATTGTTTTTTTTTTGTTATTTCTCAAAAGAATGGGTTCAATATAAATTAAGACTAGGTACTGTCCGTAAGTCTGTTTGCCAACAAACTTCATGTTAAATAGCGTCGGTGGCTTAATGGTGTGGACTATTGCCTTCCGATCTTGAAGGCGCTGGGTCAAATTCCTGGTACTAATATCTTTTCGAATTTTCGAATTTATACGTACCTTATCCGACGCTATTAATCCGCAGAAATCATTAGAAAAGGCTTTTGTTAATTATATTTGTATGTCAAAAGAATATATTCATAATAAACCTATTTATCGTACAATTAAGTTCTTCCACTGCATTGCATTTAACTCATTGTACCAGAATGGGTACACAAAAGCGATAAAATTTAAACAAATGTAAACCGACCACGTGAAATGAAACAATACGTGACAATTCTGTTATGAATGTTATTATCGCGTGATCCGGCCTTGAATGAAGTAGGCCAGTGGCGAACTAGTAATGCGCTTAGTTCTGTATATCGATGTGGTTAAGTGTTGATTTAGGAGCGTTAGCGGCTCAATGGTGTGGACTGTTGCAAATACGAAAGTAGCCTGAGTTTTACCTCATTACACCAGCTACCTGCCAGGAAGGTTTCGTCCAAATCTCTCCAAACATATCAGAGTTTACCCGGAACAAACAGACAGACAAAAATGATAATTTGGCGTATGTACCGTATATGTATTCAAGTATGTTTTATTTGTAACTAAGTGAACAAAGGCTCTTAATTTTTAGTTAGGTACTCACAACCTAGTGACCCTTTGCGGTATGGCAAGAATTTGCTTTAATATAATTTATAATACATTTAAAAAAATTGCTTGAAAAAAATTTCTATTTCAATATACATTTCAGTATGCAAACAGACACTCTAACTTTATTTTTAAGTATACATGTAATGCTTATAATTAAGTATACCAGCTACATAAGCAGTCGATAAATTAATATCGAAAAACTCAACCCTATCGAAAACAAAGGATACATTTTACTTTGTTTGCCACCTTAATTATTACTGGCAATTATTATCACAGAAGTCGCTCTTTATGAAATGTTTTAATAGAATGCAAAACGCAATAAAGGAAGTTTTCGTATCGGTTAAATAGGCTATTGTGTTTGGTAACTGTTTGACTCAGCGAAGCATACAACACCAAGGGTTCCTAATTAGAATTTCATCGAGTCTATGAAATAGGAGGGAATGGTTCAAGTTATATTGCAAAAGAAACAAGAAATATTAAACAAAGAAGATGCGAGAGATCCTTTGACAGAATTAAATTTGTTTTGATATTTTTATTAACAGACCTACCTTTGCTGTGCATCTGATGATTACCATAATGATCTTAAGTCATCAATAAAAACACGTATTCGAAAAACTTTCTTAATCCATTGAACGCTGGGAATACAGACATAATAGAAAATCTATTGTGTCTGGCGCTTTAAGGCGTCATTGGCGGTCAAAGGGTTCGTAAATTTGGAAAATTTCTGGTCTCTTCACTAATAGTGATGACGTTTTTCCATAACTACGCTTGGAGATTTAACTATTGATTTATCGATTTCCATTGTGTCAATGAGTATTGAACTCGAAATGATAAAACTACAGCTTCACCAAGAAGTGAAATCAAATGTTTTCATTTTCTGATGAACTTTTCACTAGGCAAGCAGCTTTTAAAAACTCTAATTGTAGTTATAGAGTTTGAAAAAAATGAAGTTGCTGAAATGTTTTCTCAAAATTTAACTAACTTAAACAAAAAGTGGTTTTGTAATATTCATATGAGATTTGGTCCATTTATCAATCAGCACACAAAAAACCCTTAACGCCCCGTTAAGGTTCCCCCGTCCCCTTCCCTAAAATTTTCATTGGTTTTCAACTTTAATACAGTACAACAAAAAACAAAGAACTGGAAATTCCAATTGGCCAGATCCTGAATAATAACTCATTTGTTTCTTTGTAAGTATATCTTTTCCGTTACGTGCAAACAAATAGTCGTTGATAAGAAATAAATAAAGAACATTTAACAATAAACAAATATCCTCCAAACGATTAGCCCAAAGAAACTTTGAATACAGAAGCTTCCTTAAGCACATCCGCACCATTCTTCATGCATTTACAATGAGCGTCGATCTAAACCAAACAAAACCCAGCAAATCGAAAATAAACGGACACAAAATACCCTTTTATGTAGAGTTATCGTGAGCAAATACATTTTACAGTGTAACCCTTAACACGCAGGGATAAAGTTTTATTTCGAGTACACTTTACATTGTGATTCACCCATCAATACCGCACATGAACCCTACTTCATGTATCGTAATACGTAAAGTACGATTCGATGCGTGCAAAAATTTCGGTTGCTTATCAAGTGGTTGTCTTGTTTATTGCTTTCATTTTCTGCGATGTTGTTGATTTTTTTTGCTATGATTTTAGTACTATTGTTTATACCGTCAACATCAACCCTTAGCATAAATACTAATCCGACTCATAGAAACCATTTATGGACGTCAAACATTTTGAGACATTTATATTTAATGTGGGATATGCATGCATTCATTACAAATAGATAGAACAGAGTGATACGAATGTTTTACATGAAACCATTGTCACACAAAAGAGTAGCTAATCGAGTTTCTTGCTGCTTTCTACTCGGTAGAAACCTACAAATTCATTTGGATCCACTTATTTTAAAATAAAATTAATATTGAAAGTACAAAGTCCGCTTTAAACTACGACTCAACGTCACAGCATTAAATAGTTACACAGCGTCGAGTTGATTTAAGCAAAGCATTTGTCCCTGGGAAGATTAATGTTAATGAACACCAGACCAGACGAACATCCCGCTAACAATGTCAAAACGAGTTTTAATTTAAATAGTTTGTACACATAAAATTAAAACTAATTAACGGGTACACTGAAATCAGATGCTAATTCCTGGTTAACATTTTATTCATCTACGAGTATGTAGAAAACAAAGGGTTATCAACTCTTAAATTGAAACGTGTGACTTCCGGTTTCGAAATAACTACAAACAGACATTCATGCACACAATAATGTTTGTACTCACCAGATATCGAATCAAGGACCCTCGGTGAAATAGCTACAGTTTAACGATCGTGCAACATAAGCAATTATTAAATAGAGCGAGCTCTGAATATGAGAATATAATCTCGAATGTCCCCGATCCACGAACAGCATATTGGTCGTTTGTAGAAGTATCTTTACGCAGTGGTACGTTTCAGGCTTGTTTCATCATTAAACTGAAGATTGAATTGTAAAATATACAAATTAACTCAATAATAAACAGGTACAAAGTGAAACAACTAGCGCGTGAGTTAGCTTGTGATCCGAATACACCTTCACCTTCCCTATTTTAAAAATTCCCTATTTCAAAGGTTGGCGACGAACTCATAGATTCTTTGGCATTGCGGACGACCTTGAGTAGCGGTTTCACTTCATGATCATCATCAGCTCATTATAACGTCCCCACCGAGGGGTACGAGCCTACCCGTATTACCCGTCGTTATAGGCCGTAGTAATCCACGCGGACCTAGTGCGGATGGACCGATTTCATGCTCTTTGAATCACTTCGCAGGCGTGCGTAGGTTTCGTCTCGCTGTTCCTTCGTC
>PQWD01009945.1:0-40176 GCA_019425675.1 Leucinodes orbonalis | reverse complement strand
GATGATTACTCAAAGTACTACAATAACTTCGGAGTGTATATTAATTACGCACAAGTCAGTGTCACCTTTTGTAAATGGCCTTTGCAAATTTCGCTTATAGCCTAAAGCTTATAGTCAATACTTTATTAAGGTTATGATACACAAAATAGAAAAAGAAAATCAGTTAAAAAAAAATTAAACTTATATCAGTGGCGACTAATTGTAAGTAACTAATTACCTGCCTTCATGACCTATTGGTCTGAGAGTTGGGTTAAGATCGTTTCGTGTAAATCCGCAGGCAGAGTGCATAGTGGCAGTCACTTTGTGCGATTTTTCCTAGCTTAGTTCGTATATTGCAGGCTAAATTAAGAATAGAAATCCGTACTTCAAAGAGCACGTAAAGCCATCAGTCTCAGTTTCAATCTTAGGTTGTAGTCGTTAACATCCATCAATTTGCATTAGTCTCGTAATGGGTAACATGGGTCTAATGGACCAGCGATGGACCAAAAGGGTGACCATATGGTCAGGTCCACGAGGCAAGAGGAAGAGAGGCAGACCTGTTGCAAATTGGGAAGACGAATTAAAGAAGGCAGCCGGCCCCGACTGGATCCAAGTAGCCCAGTCTAAGAGGACTGGCTATCTTTGGAGAGGCCTTTACCCATAGAGGGATCCTTGCAGACGAAAGCACTAACTATGGTTAGCGAGAAGGCTTGTGCCGTGCATTGTCATTATGGGCTAATGGTGATGTTGATGACTTATAAGAACAAATCCTTATTAGATTCCACCTCAAATCATAGAATAAATATTAAACCGTGTTCTTTTCTTACAATGTTCATTCAAAAGTTCAAGATTGTTTTATTTATAACAAACCTAGGATACAACAAATTTCGGTTATAATCCTATAATGATCGACAGAAATTAACTATAAGTAGAATTACAATAAACAAATGTAGTATTGCTTTTTTATTTTGAATACCGTAGGCAACTGAGTCCCTTTGATTACTTATTCTTCTTAGCGTGTCGAAGGCAAACACATTCAAATTTTACGGCCCAGAAAGCAGCCACAGCGACAGCATTATCTGACGCTGTCATTACTTAGTTATCGTAAACTATTGAATCATTATTTAATTTTCGTTAGATTATAGACATTTAACCTGGAAAAGGTAATAATAAAATTGATATTATGAATCTAGACAAAATGCTCTGAAGCTCAATTGTTTTTTACATAGACACACAAAAATTACCTACCTTCATTTATTGTAAATGCTGTTTCCATATCAATTTTCAGTCTAAAAATGGCGCGCATTACCATCTTACAAACTCTAAGGAAGTAGTTCGTATTCAATACAGGCACATATCTCACTCGGAACGTTCCACTCGCTATATAAGACGAGAGGCTACAAAGTATCTAACGATAATCTAGCCATAAACTCCGCTAATACCTAATTGCGTCGCGGACACAATACGCGGCGTAATCAGCCACGGCACATGACCAAACAGGGCTGACGCTCATGGGATGAAAGCTACCAAAAATAAGACAACAGAATAAAAAGTATAAATGTCCATGGAAACGTACAGTATTGTAAGGTAGTTACTGAATTATCATGCTTTTCGGAGGTATATTTACGGTCACCTCTGATGTGAAATCATTGCGATAATTGCATAATTAACACGACTTAGCCACTACATAGGGGGTACTTTTTATTAGTCAGATGTTTAGTATATTACAAATTTAATCCTGAAACGTCCATCACCATCAGCTCCTATAAGACCCGAACAAGTGGCCCAAGCCTCCCCGGATAAGGTGTAAAGTTTATGTCGCTCTCGTCGCGTGACGCAGGTTACCTCATGATGTATTCGTTCTCCATAAGAGCGTCGGATAAAAGTGCTTAAATTTCAAATTCAAAAAGACATTGGTATTCGAACATGCTATCACTGGATCTAAAGGCAATCTACACCAATGAGTCACCAACTCATTGAAAGCGTTACGTACTATTAATTTAATATACTATCAAAATAAAGCAACACCACCATACAACAAACTTTATACACACGAGTTATGATCAAAACAATCTAATTCACAACAAATCCACTATTCCTACACCAACCACATTTCAGTTCAATAACGAAATTAATTTAGTTCCTTCGCACCCCTCGGAGCAGGTCGAGTAATCCAACTATTCAATTTTCAGCCAAAAGGATTGTCCGCGTCTTACATTTTTTATCTCTCCGTGATCCAACACAAGCGGTTATTGCTAGCACGAGCTACGCGAATCCGAGCCTTATGGACATGATTAGATATTAGACTTTTACAACACTGAAGTTAGGTACATTTAATCTACAAATAGGGTCGTCACATTATGTAAATAAACAAAAACACTGCTAACGTCTGCTGCTAATGTAGATAACTTATTGCGCCATATAACACGGGACCCATCCGTATACAGGGCTCATATCAGCGTAATTATATTTTGCATTAGAACCTCGGTGGCTCAGTGGTGTGGACTGTCGCCTTCCTACCGGGAGAGCTGAGGCTCAAATCCCGACACGTACCAATGTATTTTCGAATTTTCGATAATATATGTACGTTATCCGACGCTCTTACGGTGAAGGAAAATCGTGAGGAAACCTTCATGCACGCCTGCGAAGAGATTCGAAGATGGTGTGTGAAGTCGTCCAATCCGCACTGGGCCCGCGTGGACGACAAAGGCCTAATCACCCTACACGGGTAGGCTCGTGCCCCTCGGTGGGGACGTTTAATGAGCTGATGATGATTATATTTTGCATTTACACTTCTTTTGTATAGATAGAACATCTTCTCTTCTGATCTTCTCATTTAGTTGCCATCCAAAGGTCTCTTAACTGCACGAATATGGACAGTAGTTGTTACGTTGTCTGAGGTTTCACTAAAATCACACAGACTGCTTCTGGAATATTATCGTCTTTAGCAACAACCGCGCTTTACGCAAGCCATTAACGCAGACGTCCCCGGGACGTGCTCGACGATCGATGATCCGATCACTGTTGCCATTGCGACAGACAAAAGCGTAAGGCATCTCAATTGCTTCAGAACACACGTAACACATCAAGACCGAGATTCGTCCCGCCGGCGGGGCTTCGCCGCGAATCCCTGTAGGTTCGACCAGTCCCTATTCACGATACCGGCACGTGCCCGGTCGTTTTTCTCCCCAAACGTATACTAGGTTACCTAGCCTCCCCCAGCAACGCCCTAAGCCGAGGTTCGCGTCCCACTCTGGACCCTTAGGCCCGTTGCTTAAATTTTTGGGCTGAGAGCCATCTGCGCTCGCCAATGTGTCCGGTGAGCTGTGAAGGACCGCGGCCACAGCAATAAGTCATTCCGAAAAAAAAAAAAAAAAAAAAAAAAAAAAAAACTGCTTCTGGAATATCCCATCTTACCTCATTTTCTCGGCACCAGTCAACACCCGCCGCAGTCTATTCGAGTTTTCCAGACCGCTCAGGGGAGATCACTGCCTAGACGGCAGCTCTTAGGAATTTGTATAGGTTTTATACAGAAGGTTTCGTTTTTATCTTAGTCCACTAGAAGTTATCGTTAGAGTCGTCAACAGATGAGACACATTTTTTTAAATTAATAAGGACATTAATTAAAAATATCTGTTGTTTTTTTATATATATTTATGTATAATAAAAAATAACATACTAAATAATTAGATCAACTGCCTCCATGATCCTCTGGGCACAAAGTTCGGCTGCGCGACTCGGAGGTCGTGTATTTCAATCCCGCGCTAATACTTCATTATTTCTAGTGACTCTGTGGCGTCGTTCCAAATAAACCATAGATAAATACTAGAATGCAAGAAACCATTTTTTCCATTAACATTTAATTTTGGAAAAGCCGATTGCACCTTGGCCACACATATTGTGTTCACAATTGTACAAAACGAATGCATTGTCTATGCTCGGAACTCATTCATAGAAACACGATTTGCGACAAAAACACAGCGTTCACTTACCTGCCCATAAACTGACCTAGGCTAGCTTGATTTATAGACCTCGACTTACAATCACTGGAATGCTTAATGAAGTACAAATAAAGTCTATATTTGCTTGTACCAACTGATAAACAGCAGTAGTAGTATTTAAAACCCTGGTGCGTACATCAATTCCGTCGTATTTCACAGACTTTTACGACAAGCCGTATTTTATTCTCGTCGACTTAGTCAAGGTGAGTCGGTTTAATTATAAAGACAAATTAAAGTTTTACGTGCCCGTACCGGGGTGCGTTTATTGATAATTCTAGAAAAAAACCGAATGCGGTAATTTATTTTGAATAATATGATCGTTTAGTTATATTTATTTATTTTCATAAGAGCGTTGACGGGGACTGCTGTCTTTGATCCTGAGGGTGCAGGTTCCAATTGCGCCATGTACCAAATTTTTTTTTAAAATTTTCTTAATAATATGTTGTTATCTGACGCTCTTACGGTGAAGGAAAACATCGTGAAGAAACCTGCGCACGCCTGCAAAGCGATTGAGGTTGTGCGTGAAGTCGGCCAATCCGCACTGAGCCTGCTTGGAAGGCTGAGACCTATACACTCGCGTACGGGTAGGCTCGTACCTCTTGGTTGGGACGTATAATGAGCTGATGATTATTTGTTTTTATTAGCTCTTTTAAAAATGGTGGACTTAGTCTTCTTCTTATCAAGTGAACCACCATCCCTTTTGTCAGTGTCTAAGCCGCCTTAAAGCTTCTGAGTTGTATTTATATAACGACAGCCATTTTTGCAGTACCGACGGCTTAACGTGTCCTCCGTAGCACTGATATATAATACCATGAAATCTAGGTGCGTTGGTACCAAAAAAGGTAAGTACTTGGTAGCCAAATTTCACTTATATAATAATAGTATCCGTAATAGGAGCGTCGGTGGCTCAGTGGTGTGGACTGTCGCCTTCTTACCGGGAGGGCTGAGGTTCAAATCCCGACACGTACCAATGTGTATTCGAATTTTCGAAAATATATGTACGTTATCCGACGCTCTTACGGTGAAGGAAAACATCGTGAGGAAACCTTCATGCACGCCTGCGAAGAGATTCGAAGGTTGTGTGTGAAGTCGTCCAACCCGCACTGGGCCCGCGTGGACGACTAAGGCCTAAATACCCTGTACGGGTAGGCTCGTGCCCCTCGGTGGGGATGTTTAATGAGCTGATGATGATGATGATGATCCATAATCCGCTCGCCGTGGTTGCCGTGAAGTTCCCGTTCTCGTGGGAACACAGTGATAATATATATGTGTAGAATAATAATAACCTATTATTAAAACTGCAGTGTAAAATAAATGATTTGACATTCTGATCAAAATACATTTAGTATTTTTGCCTCCGTAGTACTACTCCGTAGTGATAATATGGCGATCCTTGGTGTAGTGGTTGAAACGTCACGTACACTAAGTGTTCCGGGTTCGATCCCCAGGCAGTACAAACATTTGTGTGCATGAACATGTCTATTTATAATGGTCTGGATCAGTATGTATTTACAAAAAAAATAATTAAGTATGTTTATCCATTGTTTAGTACCCATAATACAGGCTTCACGCTTAGCTTGGGGCTAGTTGGCGCTGTGTGAATGTCAGTGGATATTTATTATTTATTCATTAACTACGGTACCTGGAGGTCGTGGGTAAGAATGCCGCAGGGAAATTTTGTGAAATTTTGCCTAGTTTGGTTTGGACATTGCAGACGGAATCACCTGATTGTCCGAAAAGAAAATTGATTCCGTGCTTCGGAGGGCACGTTAAGCCTTTGGTCGCGGCTACAATCTTAGGATGATACTCGCCAATTCGCATTAGGCCCGCATGGTGGGTTACGGTCCAATCTTCCAATAGATGTGCTGTGCGGAAATCTTTACACTGCATGGAGCCGTTATTGGCTGATGATGACAACTTTAATGGTGGCTAAGGTAAAGGCTTTTTGGGTATTGTCCGCTACTGTTACACAAGTTATAAATATAATAAATTAAATCATTTATTTAATAAAAGTTGACCCAAATAAATGGCTCCTTTCTGAATTTATAACTTAATTAGTGGTATTTAGTGTATATGAGCTGCAATTTAAGAAAAAGGTTTAAATACGAAGAAGCTCACACACGATCGTAATTATTAACTTCTTTGCCTCTAACCATACTTGCTTTGATTTTTCAAATACATCCTGTTGTACGGAAATGTTTAGTGATTGAATATTTTATGGTAATTTGATAAAATGAATTTATTGGCAAAACTATGAAGCCAAACCGGCAGCTAGCTCATCACCGCCTACCTGACGGCCGCTCGGCGCGTTACATTACGCAGAAACGCACAATGCACGTCATTTTTTTTTACGAAAATCCATGTGAATGCGCACTCTGGCGCAAAATTCCAAAAGGACACCTGGTCGGAAACGTACCCCGGGGGTCCGAGGCACCCTGATTGATAGAGGTCCCGTCAAACGCGATTCAGAACAATACCAGAGAAATCCATTCGTATGCCGATCGGCGTCGTGGAGTCTGACTAAAACAATCAATGATCGACTTTTGTGAATGGATTGTGAAACAAAAATCTTTTTGCGCCAGACATGGTTGGGCAGGAAGTCAGGTGAATTTTTCAAGCTTTATGACAAAGAGAACATTTAGCCGCGGAGACGAGGACGCGCAATTTTTCGAATCGCAGTCCGACATTCTCTTTTTGTTATAATTATCAGTAGAAATTACTTTAAAGTACCTATATTTATACCTAAGCAATAAACATGTAATAGCCAATTCCTGAAGCCATAATGGTTTCTATTACTTTAAGTGTTTTGCTTATAAGATAGTGTAATAACCAAATAAAAATGATTGTATATAAAGCCATCTTCGTTAATGTACTGCATGTAGATTTAAGCATGGTAGAGACATGCTCTTATTTCGGCATGGCGACACAGATAGGCGTATTTTGCTCAGAGAGTAAGGGTACTGGAAACCGAAAATCCCCTTTTTCAACTCCCATTTCATAGGTCATCATAGCACTAATTGTGGCAACTTCTTTCAGGGTTATAAGTATCCATGAGCGACAGGGTATATTATCATTAGGTTTCTTATCTTCTTGTTTGCCTACCGATGCCTCAAAATAATTTTGCTTGCCTTTTACCCGGTGAGGCCATCTAACTCCAACAGCAGTAGCCAATAAAAAAATATATGGGAATCCCCCAGAGGGTTGACGGGTCTTCAGAGCATCGTTATCATTTGAATAGGATACACCTGAGTTACACTGAACATCGTATAAAATTACTAGACTTCCCACACCACTAAGTATCACTTTATGCATCTTCGTGTGCCTGGATTCTCCTTACCATTTTTGAAATGTATCTGTGACCGATCTCGCACCAATACCGAATTTATATTCTTCGGCTTTTTATTAATTATTCGGCTAATTTTTTTCCTGGTGATGTGCCGTATAAGATATCAACAATTTTCTTTAGTTGGCAAAGTTTACACAAATTTTGATGCTATTGCAAACTAAATCCCCTTACATTAAACATAAATATTTATTTATTTATTCGTACATAGCGTGACAATTACAGTATACAGTAAGAAACAATAAAGTACAGGCTAAAATACTGCTAAAATCATAGCAGTCTTCACATAATGTCAGTATTTAAGCAAAATATCATCAATCCCAGAGCACCCCGCTTAAACATATTACACGTTCTTTATTACCATCTTTGCATTGTTTGCGTAAGCCGAGCTCACATTTGATCTGGTACGCCCGCAACGCCGACGCGGTGTTATTTGATTGATCTCTTAATGAATATGCAGATATGTAAAGTGCCGGCAGGCCAACTCCCGCAGGAGCGATTGCCGCGCCTACGGCAGAACAGTCAGATTTTAATCTCAGATAAGTGGAACGGGAGAACAGTTTACATAAATTCCGGAGTTAGCACCTTGTTAACAAAGTGCAGCGTTTGATTATGAGATCGCTCGATAGATGCCCGTTTTGTCCACCCTCATTATAGTCGCGGTGATTATACAAATTGGGCAAAGTTTACCGTTTATATTTTGGGATATAAAGTATTGTAGGACGTCCACTGGTTCGATGGACCTACGACTAACGAGCGCTAGTGGAGGTTGGATGAGGAAGAGGAAGATAACTTTAACGCAAACCTATGTGCAGCAGTCGGTGTGTGGACTGTTGCCTTCCGATCTGGAGGTGTAGGTTCAAATCCCGCCACATACCAATGTGTTAATACGACGTTCTTGAGGTGAAGGAAAACATCGTGGGAAACCTGGGCACGCCTACGAATAAATTAAAAGGTTGTGCGTGAAATTCAGCCGATCCGTACTGGACCCACAAGTGATTAGGGTCTATACACCCTATACAGGTATGTTCGTACCCTCGGTGAAGATGTATAATGAGCTAATTATGATGATGTGCAGCAGTGGACTGCAACGGGTATACAAAATGAATACATCTAAAGTGGTCTTTATTGCTAATTCAGCAAACATGGTTTTGTTTCTCCTGTTTCCCACTTCTCTTTAACCTTTCACGCTGAACACATTTTCCATATTTTCGTCTGATATACCGGACCTCCACTTTTCTCGTCCAGCCTCCATCAGCGCAGCAACCTTGTACAAGTCGTCAGTTATCACCGGTCCGAAGAGCGTCCTACGCTACGTAAGCCTAGACGCGCTGTGTAGCATGTAGGTAGTGTAGATTTATGGTTTTTGGAAGCAGAGCATACAATCCAAATCATAAGTGAATTATAGTATTGTTGTACATAATTTATGTATAAATCAAAATTTACACTTAAAGCGTACAACAAAACGTTCGCATAATAATTTACGCGCCAGCAAACTCGAAAACAAGAAGGCGGCGGACCTAAGCGAGAAAAAAAGCAACGTAAGAAGAAGAATAATGAAATATCTTCATCCAACCCTTCTAATTAATAGGCCATCACTGTCTGCAGCACTCGGGGGGTTGACAACGCTTTCAAGTTTTTTTATGCACCTTCACCTCAGTAAAACAGAAAGGTAAATTGCTTTTTTTTCCACTGCTGACTCCGGGGCTGGCGTAAATCTCGCTACAATTAGCGAAGTTTGCAAATGTTTTATGTGACGACTCCACGGTATTCGAAAGTTTTGCCGTATAGCTTGCAATTTTTTTGGCAGTGTCTATAAAATGTATTCTCACTTGGACCGGCAACACATTTCTGTCACTTCTGGTGTCGCAATTTTTCTCTACAGAAAACTAATAAATGAATACTCAATCATAAACTTCAACTCAATTAGCATGGATGGAATAACCTACTTACGGCAACTCTTTATACAACTCAATAAAACACGATATGGACATTGACACGTGTATGTAACTAGCAGCAATGTCCTTTCTATTTAAATATATTTCAACAACGTCTTAGTGAGGTCCAAAATTACTAAATTTTCAAGTATGGTTACTTACTGGATTTAAGTATATAAATATACTCAATCACTCTACCAAAAATAAAGACCGCACTAAACTGGACACGAGCATCAATAAAACTCCTTTGTCACAAATTCGCAAACAATACCATAGACAGGTGTTCCTTTGCCCGAGTCCAGTTTTACCTTATAACGCCATAGATAATAGAGCGTAGGTTCTTAAATCAAAGACGTTAGGCACCCAACAATAGGTGTATCGGCCTCTTTTGTCGCTGCTATTATCTTTAGCCACGTGGGGCAGGTGGCCACGCACGCGCACAGCTGCTCGCACAAAAACTACGGCTTGCGCAAGATTTAATCGTCTTTTTTTCTTAAATTGATGACAGTTCTCTAGGTATTTCGCGCCAATCTAACGGCTCCCCGCGTTGTAGCACCTGGTTTAGGTTTTTTTGTGCGGTGTATCATATTTAATGCAAACGTCTAGTCGTGAAACGAGAAGGTCAGGAATATTTAATATACTACTGATGAAGACTCTTGAGGGGGATAATAATTGCTAGAGAGTTTAACATTTTAAGACACTGATACATGCGCTATTAGAAAGGGCCTATTTTGCTCCTATACAACTGTCACAAATAATGTAATAATTATAAAAGAGGACAAACAAAACATTTCAAACACGTAGTTTTGCCAACAATGTTGGCACCGCACTGATACCTTCTCCTTTAGAGCTACGTGTCCATTAAACTTATCATTTAAAAGGTAAAGCTGTTTCCAACGCACCTTCTAATAATTTGTTAATATTTTCTTGTTTTGTTTTATGTTATTGCTTCATCTTTATTTTTATTTGTCATTGTTTTTGTATTAAACTGCAATTGTCAAATATTAAGAGTAGAAAATATTTATTGTGTCAATTTATCCGTATTTATATGTATATTTGTCAATATTTTTCTTCCTTCTTTTTCTTCTTTCTAATAGTGAAGTAGGTCATAAGTCCAGCATTTAAAATAAGTAAATAAAGGAACTGTCTACAATTTATTTTTTTTGTGGTAATGCTCAACCAATGTTTCCAAACTGTCAACGTATACCATAATAAACATGTGTTCGAGCTTAACTCAGCCTTTATGCTGAAGCATTTTTATACCTTGAAACGTAGTCTTAATAAATAAGGTGAAAGGCCCAGTTGTCGGCCTATTCAGTGACATATTTGGCAGTCTGCACACGGCCGCGTGCGTGTCACGTCACTCGTTATTGCCAGTAGCGGCGCTATTGCCCACACTCTGATTTGAAATATTTCCACGGAACCACTTATTCGCACCTCGCAGTCGTTGTGAACGTAATTTTAAAGGTTTTGATCGTTGCATGGAAAGGGTTATTGAAAGTATTATACGCCGAAAAAATCTTGAGGTTGCACTCGTATACAGGGAGATTATGAATATAAATAAATATTGCAAGGACAAAACAAAAACCACGTGTAGTAGATAAACCAACATGTCCGTGTTGATATGATAGGTATCGATTTACCTTGTTAGTGTTTGTTAGAATTGTATTGAAAGATATTATGATTTAATTTTGTTTTATTACTAGTGTGACGTGGATTCGAATCCCGCCATATGATGGTGGTCGTAGCGAATTTTTTTAAGAGTATCAATAAATTTATGTTAGACATTTAGCATTGCGCAGTAAGAAATACACGTTTTATCTACAAATATAAAAAATATAAACACAGAAATAAAACACATAATGTATGAATTCCGTGTCAAAAATCACGTTTATATATTTTAATCAATTAAGTAATTTCAGTTTGTATTTGTTTTTGTGTTCTGAATTGTGATTACATACACAATATTAACGATAACGCATATTTGTACCATAGTTATACTAATTTAACAATCAAGTATTCAACTCACATAAATCAGCGTACACGGTACTCCGCGGATCCGTGGCATGCGAATATCTTACCGCGCGAGAGGGTAATCGTTTTGTAGTGCCGTGTGTTGTGCGTATTGTGCGGTACGCGAGGCAATCGCGGCGCATTCCCGTCGCGTACCCGTTCTAATGGGGTACATAACTGGCACATCTACCCTACACTCGACGCAATCAGAATACTTGACGCGTTATTATAAATGCGACTCTTATGGAGCGGGATGCCGACGCGTGAATAGAGACGTCGGACTGATGTCTATGGCTTCATCTGCCAAAACGCGTATGATTTTCCTACTGAACCGTTGAGAATTATTTTCATCTGAACATCCATGTGATATGTACGTGAGGCCTGTGATTGACACATGTTTACGAAATAGGAGAATACTGGTGCCTTGGCAACGAAAATAAATGTTTTTTCTCTTTAATTGTTAGAACAAAATTTTCGTGACACAATAAAACGAGATGTTTTAAAATATGCTATGGCTTGCTTATGCTATTTTATTCAACTTATTCTTCAACTGCTGGTAATAGGTATTCCCATTTGAACCACATATCCCGGTTCGAAAGTATAGATTTACCTACTAGATGGACTGATAACCTGGTCAAGGTTTCTGGCAAGTAACTGATAAAAGTCGACTGCTAGAAATCAGTCCATCATGACCTGCGCCTAACAAAGTTGAATATATGGAGCTACAATGATGATGAGCTCTGTCATCCTCTTTCCAGCCTCCCCCGGCGGCCTTGCGGTTGGCTCATTGGTGCGGAGGGTGATCTATGCTGTGCTTGCCAAGTCGCGGACTCCGCTCCAGTACTCGTCTGCCCCAACCACTTCAAAGATATATAACAAGAAAAAAATTAAAACAAATTCAATAAATGCAACGTAATATCATATTAAACCCAATTATCACGCAAAACACATCACCGGTCTACACTTTAATTAAATTTTAATTCGAAATCACCCGCCAATAATGGCGTCACTGCAGTTTTTATTTTCCACCAAACAAAACCTAACAAGCACCGCGGGCGACTCCATTAAAACGTTAAAAACAAAAGAAAATAAAACCAATTAGTGGTGGCACAATGTTTAGAATCTCATTAGGGGCGAAACGTGCGGCCACTATTCGACGAATGCACGGCCTGTAGCCGAAAACGCGATGGCGAATGCCGAAAAGCCGAATGGCCGGGCGCGGCCGGTGACATATTGGAATGTGACTCCATTTATCCCGCTTCCTATTGGAATCCGGAGTGACACGGCAAATTGGAAATTGCGGTTCCATTTTTGGCGTTATTGATAGATAATGCCACTTGTAACATTGCCACCGCGAAAATGCAAGTAATGCGACGTAAATACCGGCTTTAAAATGAATAATGTTTGTAATAATACAGAAAACTGCAGTTTCATTTTGCGTTATGTCGAATTTTTTGAATGAAAAAATTCGACATAACGCAAAATGAAACTAAAGCTGTAATGAAAAATGGTTGAGACGTCGCCTACTACACTTAAGGTTGAGGGTTTGATGTCTGGGACAAGCATTTATGTGCATGAACATGTATGTATATATTACAAAATATATGTCATAAAGCTTGCGGCTAAATGGCACTGTGTGAATGTCAATGGATATTTATTTATTTATCATGAATATTAAAACTATCTTTGTTTTCATATTCCGGAAAAACCGAACGGTTCGCAAAGCTAACCCGATTCGGTGCGGTCGGTCCGTCGGACCGCACGCATCGCACGTCAAAGCGCAGCCCCGGTCAACCCTCGCGTACTATATTAAATCACATTTTGACAAGCGTACCGTGAAAAATTAATCGAGTGTCGTCGAGTGAAGCGGCAAAAAAAACATGATGGCATTTCCGCGGTCCCTGGAGCCAGAAAGGTCAGCGGGCAGCCGCTCGTGAAATGTCTCGCCCTCCGGACATAGGAGTGGCGACTACTCCGCCGGGACCGGTGGAACAGCGAGTGTTTAGCGCTCAAGTGCACGCTGCAGTGTTTGCGGGTTAAAGTGACGTCAATATGGATTTGTTTATAGATAATAAATGGTATATGAGAAAATGTTAATAATGGGAGCTTTGAAGAAAATCAACCATTTGCTAGTTAGTATTTTCATTTTTTTAGGTTATAAGTGCACAGGGCGGCCACGACGCTCACCTGATGGTGATACGCCTGACAGTGAGGCATTGAAGGAGACCAACAACTAATAGACAATTATTATTCGCCATCAATGCCGCACTGTTTTCATCACCCGAGACAACTGATGTTAGATCTTTTATACCCAGTAATTTCACTAGCAACAGTGTCCTCGTCCCGAAACACAAAAGTGCATAACACTCCTGTTTCACGGGACGATATCTGGCATGTGGTGGTACCTACCTAGACGGCTCAGTATCGAGTCTACCACCCAGTATGCTTGTTTCATGCAATATGCTTGTTGTTTTCCAATAGCGAGCGTCGGTAGATTCTTGTGAATAGAGTTTTTGAAACTAAAAAATTTTGAAAGTTTGACATCACAATGGCGCTACGGTTAGGCAGTGACCGTCAGTTGCAATAGCGTAAGTTCTTTTTATGAAAAATTTTAGTTATTTTACAGACAGATAACCTCTTTAACTAGCCTCTTTAATATAGGGTCTCTTTCATATAAAGGGCACCACAGTGCAATGTCGGTCTGTTTGTTCCGGTTAAACTCTGAAAAGGTGGGTCCGATTTAGACCGGATTTTTTTGGGCAGGTAGCTGATGTAACAAGAAAAAACATAGGATACGTTTATTTTAGAAAATAAATTTTATTTTCAGCAGCCGCGCGTCGCTTGAGCTGCGCGCTTTTAGGATATGTTTTACTGCGGGCGAACCTAATCTTCTACCAGAAACAGCTAGTAAACAATTTATCAAGATGTTAAGGGAAATAAACAAATAACTCTTTAACCTCTCTGTATGTGAAAACACGATTCCTGAACCTATAAATATTAACAAACAATATGAAAACAGCAAGGATCGCTTAGCACATTTATCGGCTAACCGCCTTCTCACATTTTATAAACAAATAACCCCCGCAGCAGCCAAAATACAAAAACACCATCAGTTGCACAATCATCGGTATCAAAACGATAACAATATTTCACGTGGCCATTACATCTTTAAACGGGATTCTATAATTAAAGGGGGGCACGTCCCCCGATAGTCATCATTAATACTTATCTGACACGGAATAATGCAATTAATCCGTCTGTTTTATGGACCGCCCGTGAGAATGCGCACTTGCCACTGGAGAAAAAACAAGGAGATCCACGTTGTTTGTACATCGGACGATCTGTCATGATTAATGTCTGATGTATGAGGTACATCAAGCTGGATGTAATGAATCGTACTGTTTCAATGGTTTTTTTATGCAAACAACATACGATTTGCTATTGAATAAATATACCCAGACTCTTGCAAGGCGTATTTTTAGAATCACCGAACCTGTAACATGGGAGCTAAGCAACAAACATACGAGACTTGTTCAAATTGATTGAAACCAGAAATTTCATATAATAACTGACTTCTCAAACTTACATTAATTAATCTATTTAAACTATACCAGATTGGATGAATTTTTATTTTTTATTTCAGAGGTTGACAAACGAGCAGAATCACCTGACGGTAATTCATATCGTCACCCATATATACTCGTCACTCTGAAGAAGCAACAAGTGCCTTTATCATCTCAGGTCATTATACGTCGCCGCCAAGGGTCCCGAGCCTACCCGTACGCGGGTGTATAGGCCTTAGTCGTCCACGCGGGCCCAGTGCGGATTGGCTGACTTCTCGCACATTCTTAAATTTCTTCGTGGGCGTGTGTAGGTTTCCTTATGATGATTTTTTTACCGTAAGAGCGTCGGATGAACGTTTATAAAGTTTCGAAAATTCGAAAACACATTGGTACGCGGCGGGATTTGCACCCTCCAGATCAGAAGAAAACAGTCAACACCAATGAGCCACCAACGCTTACAAGTGACTGGACAATTTTCAAAAAAGGAAAAGGAGGAGTTCTTGGCCTCTGGTATCTTCACTCTTCGAAACACGTGTCTAGTTTCTAGTGTCACTCCGGTCAAGCTGGCCTATTCACACACTCTCCATCATGGCTCTCTCACACCAGCTTAGTTTTGAACTTGGAAAAGCTTTCCGGCCTCTAAAACGTTTGAGCAAATGCCAACAATATTGCAGTAAGTGGGACCGCAGCTTGACATGTCCTCAGAAGCACAGAATCAAATTCTTTCAGACAATCTAATAAATTTTCTTGTAATATAATTACCAAACTAGATGTCTAATAAATATGTCGTTGGTCAATGTAACACCTCCCTAAAAACACTGCTAAAAACTTAAAATAACTATTGCTTAGCAATTCATTTGAGACCTACCAATTTTTTAACAATAGCCCCAAGCAATAAAATATCTACCGCAAATATAAAATTACTGAACCTGAATAATATTCCCATACCTCAACATTCCCACAAATAGTAATACCTACTACCTATAAATTAATTATATACACCAATTACTATACACGCTCATCCAAACAACATTGTAACACGACTCCTCCACTCCGGGCGGCGGTAAGCGGATGACGGAACCTCAGACAATGGGACATGGCATAACAACCCCGATCGACTCGTTACCACGTGACCACCGTTCTTCCGCGCGAACGCACCTATAACAATATCCGACGTAATAAGCTCCCAATCCTTTCATCTACACGCAATATTGTCTATTCTAATTGGCACTGAATCTCGCAAAGAGTGCACCGATCGCCCCTCGCCCGCGGTCTGCAGCTAATGAATGTAATACGCAGCCCCCAGGTACTGTAACGTGACCACTTCAAAATTGATGCTACTGATTTGAAGCGCAGTTGATTGCTTGGCCTTAATTCAATGAAATTATGAAAATTTTCATTGATTAACACACAAATCTTGTGGTTCAACTCAACTTGTTCAAAAATTGAGCTCAAGAATTAATAGTGGTTAACTTAGTTGTTGCCTATATATTAAACGATTGTAATATTTGTAGAGGAAGTATAAAAGAATGATTTTTTATAGCTGATTAAATTTTATATTTTAAATCTCAATTGCGCCATAACTGGTTTCAAAACATACTATAAATAAAGAACTTAAAGATGAATCTAGTGAGTTTATAGTTTTTCTAAGTCATATATGAAATTAAATAACAAAATAATACTTACTTATTTTCTCAAAACACTGCAATTATATCACAACACTAAAAATTATTATTCAGAGAGACAACAATAAGTCTTTCGTCTAAAACAACTTCTCACATACCTCGTTACAGAACTATCTCCACAGACGTTTCTCAGAGCTAACACAGCATGCAAATTTGAAATATTCATTGTTCAATTAAAAGTTTGCGCAGTCGGAGCATCGCGTTTGTACTAGTCAAGTTGTACAGTTTTATATTGTTTACCAGAGCGAAACTGACGTAATCTTGATAATTGCTTTGTTTACCGTGTACCCCTGCCCTCGGAGTGATTCGGGGCTCTGGATTTATACAAATTATATCTAAAAAACAGTATTTCATGAAAAATATATACACATATACGTGACTGTGCTTTGATATAAAACCAACTCAAATTATTATTATTTTTTGTTTTTCATTTTTTTTTTAATTTAAATTTACACATAACATCTACCTAGTAGAAATCAGATAACGATAAATTTAATGGAAATGAGTCCGATATTATCAACATCTATACATACATATCAAGATTACTAAAAAGCAAAATAGTTGCGCATTTTAAATACGATAAAATTGTAATAATTTGGTTCTACATCAAGAAACCTGTGACTTGTCAACAAATGTAGTGTGGTCCTTTTATATGACCATAAACTTAATTATTTTTAAAAAACCTTCCAAAAACTACCAAACAAAGGTACCACTGAATTTATAAAGTAAATATAGAAAAATTGCACTAATGGGCTATAGCCCAGAACAGGATTGGTTTTGTATTTTACTTTTGTTTCTAGAGTCGTAAATTAAGAAAATTATATTCTCCTAATGTAACAACCTATTTTTATGCTCAGTTAGGAATATCAAGGTGAAGACTTAACTGATTGCTGTAATACTTACATCTTTGTTTATAAATATGATTGAAACGTATTGTTTGTTTCCCAAATAAAAATAATAATTTTGGTAGACGTTTCTTTTCGGAATGTTATGTTTTTTAAGTTATGAAGCGGAGCAATTTTAGCCCATGACAGATTCAGTGCTGAAGGAACTAATGACTAATAATAAAAGGTTTGTGTCAACACTGACCTGCGAGTTTACCTAGTTAACTTGATCCTCGAACACAGAAGTACATGACAAACATCTTTCACAGAACCATTTAAGGCATCGCGGTGGGCAAACTAAACGCTCTTCCTACCTACCACCAAGTCACCAAGTCGTTCATTGGTTATGTATACATTTCTTCATCATCATCATCATCATTAGCTTATTAAACGTCCCCACCGAGGGGCACGAGCCTACCCGTATAGGGTGATTAGGCCTTAGTCGTCCACGCGGGCCCAGTGCGGATTGGACGATTTCACACACAACCTTCGAATCTCTTCGCAGGCGTGCATGAAGGTTTCCTCACGATGTTTTCCTTCACCGTATGAGCGTCGAATAACGTACATATATTTTCGAAATTCGAAAATACATTGGTACGTGTCGGGATTTGAACCACAGCCCTCCCGGTAGGAAGGCGGCAGTCCACACCACTGAGCCACCGACGCTCTTACATTTCGTAATAATTCAATAATGAAGTTAATACTTTAATCCTTTAGCTAGTTCATCGATCTCACTTACACCAAAACCTAGCCAATTCGAACTCATTTTTTTCCAGTCAGACGAACCCCTCATATTAACAGCGAGCACAATATCTGCGCCGTCACCGGAGCGCAATAAATGCCCAAATAAAGCGCATATAATACACAAATCGCTCGTCAGCCCCACCCCAACTATAATTATCTATAATCAGAATACCCCTGTATAATCGGCCGTAATCAGTGGACTGCGTATTGATTACTACTATTTGTTTTGCATACATCGGTTTCTTGATTGACGGACTGTGCGATATGGTTGCAAATTATTTTGTAGTTAGCAAGTAATGAAATTATTTATTATTTAACTGTTGTGATTATTTTGTATTAAGAAGTGCTTACGATTTAATATAATTTGCAGATTTATCGTTTTATGCCGTAACTTCATTAAGGGAGACCTAGTCAAGTAGAGGGCGGCATGGCATTATCATCATTATAGCCTTATATATTTTAAATATCTACTGCTGAACGAAGCCTAAGGGCTTCCAATCTGAACAAAACAAAGGCAAAGACTACACAGATCTAACAGGCGACATCCATCGGCATATTATGCTATTTTGTAATGTATCGGTAATCGTGACTAAACTTGTACCGATTCTCAATTTCTTTAACAATACCTACTCGACTTATCGCCTTGAAAGGTAAACATTTTTACGAATTTTATTTTTTAACGACTGATTTTCATTTTATTTCATTTTCGTTCATTCATTTATGTTTAAGGTTTCTTTGCAAATAAATGTATATATATTTACAAAGAAATCCAATAGTACTTAACCTTTCTTTTGCTCCTTTTCTCTACGGTAAGAATGTAATCCTTAGACCTGTGCCTCTTGCCTTGGCATTACCTCATGGGGAAACTCTCATGTTTATCTGTAGTTGGGTAGGTCTAGCTGCTTAGTTTAGAGCTATAAGTCGCTGTCACATATCCCTTTCAAAATAAATGAGAATTAGTGTTATTTTATATACTCCCTGTAGATAAGTTTCGTTAAAATTAACATACCAGCTCGTCAGTCACGCTTAACACAACAAGTATAGCTAAATATCCTAACACCAGCACCCAGCATATTGATAAAAAAGCCACATTGACTCGGCACCCCGACGTCACCGATTTTGATTTATGCAAAGGGTAAACAGGACAACACGTTTTTGCCATGGTTTCCGACGTATTTCGGCAGATCGTCATAAATAACGCCCGGCCGACCTCCAGTCGATTAACCATCGCTGGCTCTTCCTTCAAATTCATATTTATAAACGGGGATTACGAAAAATGCCCGTATAATGGATCACCTACACTGGGCCGATGTGCTCTCGGGGACGGGGAATATTTATTTTTCGAATAACTTTAGGATGAAACGAAAAAAAGGTGTAAGGAGTCCTAAGTTATTTCATTTCATGTAATTTTAGTTTTTGACCTTAATACTGTATTCATTTTATTTATGGTTTAGTATTGTTTTCTTTGAAAATGTTCTTGCTTTCTTGTATTCACGATTGTAAGTCTTCGAATACTTTTTACCAAACTGTTTCCTACGGATGAGCGCTGTCGTCTGAGATTCAGAGTTATTAACCCAGTTCAGACGCAGATGAATAATCAGATTAGTTAGTTGTATTTACATATAATAACCATTTTTGTGAATTTAGATAGTAAGTGCATATGTATTTATAACTCGTATGTTGTTGAATAGAGCATCTGTGGCTCAATGGTGTGGACTGTCGCCCTCCTACTGGGAGGGCTGAGTATGAAGCCACGTACCAATGTGTTTTAGAATTTTCGAAATTGTATGTACGTTATCGGACGCTCTTACGGTGAAGGAAAACATCGTGAGGAAACCTTTATGCACGCCTGCGAAGAGATTTAAAGGTTGTGTGTGAAGTCGTCCAATTCGCACTAGGCCCGCGTGGACGACTAAGGCCTAAGCACCCTATACAGGTAGGCTCGTGCCCCTCGGTGGGGACGTCTAATGAGTTGATGATGATGATGATGTTGTTGAATAAATAAACATTAGTGGCCTAGCCTTTTCCGCAACGTCCAAAGCTCAGGCTCGAGTCCCGTTCAAGAACGCCCTTATTTGGCTTGTTGTTTAAATTATAAGGCCTTGTTTATGCAGCTTCCTAGCTGTAATGCCCATAAACAAGATCTGCGACCAACAGCAATAGTCAGTTAGAAAAAAGGAAGAAATTGAAAAACACTATTTTATAAATAAAATTCATGCAGTAGGTAAAGAAAATTCCATAATCTATACATACTTAAACATAAAATTTTAATTTCCTGTTATAATATGGTAACATTGCTATATGAATAAATAGGCCGTGAAATATTATTCTCGTGATATCTAGGTACTAAAACTATTCATCTCAAGTGAAATTACTTATGCATTAAAGCAAAAATTCTAAGAATTTTTGTACCTTATCTCTAAGTCTACAACGGACACAAGGGGGGTAGGGAAGGCAAATTTAGGAGGAAAATTACGGGAGGGGGGACGCAAGGGTCTGATCGTTGGTCTCATCCATCACGCGGCTCACGCATGTGAATTGGCCCGTTTTATCTGCAGATAGCCTATTTAAATACACCGTCGCTTAGCGAGTATTAGAGCAAAGTCTTTACAATGTACCACTATATGCTAAGATCTTGGAAGTAATGTCAAACAAAAAATAATTATTTTTAAAAATCAGCTTGCAACGCAGCTATACGAAAAGATAGCTCTATTGCGAGAAAATAAAAAAATCAAAAAGTTCTTATTCGAATTGGGTCTATAAACAAATAATTTCTATGTATTATATGTAAATATTTACAAAAAAAATGTAAGTGTGTTTATCAGTTGTTTAATACCCTAACTACAAGCTCTTCGTTTCAAATGGGGCTAGATGGCGCGTGTGAATGTCAGTGGATATTTATTATTATTATTAAATACTTATGAATGTAAAATGGAATCTACCACTGGTTCGGAGTAGTTTCCTAATGAGCGGAATCCAGGTAATTGCACCACTTTCTTTTTTTCTTGACCACTATGTTGACGCAGATGGCTCTCAGCCTTCAACATTTACACAACAAGCCTAACAGCATCCCCGGGCGGGACTTGAACCTCGGCTTAGGGCGATGAGGGGAGGGTTAGGTAACCTAGTATATTTTCGGGGAGAAAAGCAACCCGACACACGCTGTTTATTTGAATAGAGACGTATAAGAAGGAAGGCTCACCTACAGGGAATGGTGACTACGGCTCCCGCTAGCATGTAATTACACCGACCTACATAAATAACCTAAGTACCTGAGATTAGCAATGAACTAACTAGATGCACAAACACCAAGAAATATCAACCAAAAATGTCTGTGCCGCTTGACACATACGTTGACTTATCGTTATATTTATGACATAAAATTATTCATTAAAATTTTGACCTTATGGCGTCATTAAAAGCGTACGTATTAAATCAAAAGCACGAACATACTACTATGTCACTTTGACATGTAGCAAGTGACGTCATGAATGAAAATATAGCACAACTGACGCAATGAGAAATATATTGCCGCGGACACTTTTAATTGAGATTGTGCATTTAGTAAATTATTGTTTATCTAAGCCTTTTACATAATATTTCTCAGGTAAACCTTTTTATCTCAATAATACCAGCACGTCATGTAACTTTACCAACATGTCATGTTACATTACTGACATATATTTCACAAAACCCTCTATGCCTATGCTATTGCAAGTAATAGCCCAATAAAATATTGGACATACCCAACTGTACTAATGTTCCAGACCCGTCAAGACGACTATGCGCTTAAAACGTACATAATATTGCAAATGTAAACCTTAAAACTGAAATATTAAGAGTGAAAATGCTGTGTATGTATAAATGTGGTGTCATAGTGTCGCGTCGATTGGTCGTGTTCATTTACCTGTCGCTGTCATGAGGCTGGAGTCGCATGGCATGGATGTAGGAGAACACGAAGCGATTTAAATTAGGTAGGTAATAAATAAAAATAAAGCTTCGGTGGTTCATTGGTCTGGACTGTTGCTTTTTGATCTGGAAAGTGCAGGTTCAAATACCGCCACGTACCAATAATTTTTCGAATTTTCGAAACTATATGTACTTTTATCTGACGCTCTTATGGTGAATGAAAACATTGTGAGAAATTCTGCACACCCGAAATTTAAAGATAAGTATTTCGTGAAGTCGGCCAATCCACACTGGGCCTGCGTGGACGACTAAGGCCTGTACACCCTATACATGTACGCTCGTGACGACGTATAATGAGCTGATGATGATGATTTAAATTTATTTAATAAAACATCATTCATTGATCAGCACAGGCACGCCTTCCCGCGCATCCTTTGTATTTCTTCGTAGGTGTACGCAGGTTTCCTCTCGATGCTTTTCTTCACTGTAAAGGCGTCGGATAAATATACGCGGTACGCGGTGGGATTTAAACCTGCATCCTCGAGATCGAACGGAAACAGTCCACACCAATAAGTCACTGATGCTCCATAAAATAAAGTATATTAATCATCATTGTTAATCATCAGTTGTAGGTAATTCAGAATGAAAACAGACGCAGAACTTTTCGCAATAAAATTTAGTATATTTATAAACTGTACTATCCAAAAGTTTTACATCTATGTGAACAGTCACGCCGCAGAAGACGTCGTTTCACGTCACCGGTGATCGACGGCATGTCGGCGCGACGCTCATTGGCGTCGGGCTAAAAAAGCACATCACTAACTGTAGAAATACTCAATAGGGTCCAAAACAGATTTGTTTACCTGACGGCGATGGTATATTAGGTCGAATTATACTTATTTTCACTTGACATGTTACATTTTATGACATAACTTGATGACATTATGCCTATTTATCCTGCCAATGTAACTTGAAAAGATTACCATTTTTTTAAAATATATATATAATTATACTGTTAAAATCAAACATTACAGTAAGCTATAAAAATAGGGTCACACAAAAGATCAATTACTATTCTCTCTCTTCAACCTATTGCATTCCACTGCTGGACATAGGTCACCCCCATTTTGCGCCAGACATCCCGGTCCGCCACTTTTCTCATCCAGCTTCCACCAGCGACCTTTCGCAAGTCGTCGGTCCATCGGGCCGGAGGGCGTCTTACGCTACGCTTGCCAAGACGCGGTAATAATTACTATTATGAAAATAAAAACGATATCCTATTATTCAAATGATTTATTATTCGCCGACGACGAATTCATTATTACCAATCATTAGCATATCCATGGTGAGATTGGGCCATAACCCACCACGCGGGACCAATACACATTGGTGTATTGGTACTAGCCGGGGACCAACAGCTTCACAAGGCCCCCGAAGCTCGGAATCGTCATTCTGTTCAGACAATCTGATGTTTCAGCCTGCAAAATCCTTAAAAAACTGAGAAAAATCGTACAGTGCTTATAGATTTGATGAGGAACACACGAGACAATAGTTCAACTCATTTTTTTAAAGATTAAATTAACGTAACTAAAGCATTACTCTATTGAAATGATTCTTAATACCGGAATCAAAACACAAAGAGTGATACAACGAATCATTTTTACGCAGTGATATAGCGAATGTTGATAAACAACGTCTCTAAAGACATAAAGATAGATAGATAACAAAGCTTATGTCATTGTGGATGAGAGAGCGTTTTTTTATTCATTAAATTCAACTCTTCCGCTATCGCTCGTAGTGAAGATCCGCGTTTACTTACCAATAAAAACAACCTCTGTCTACACAAAAGGTTAGTTTTGAATAATATTCGAAGGTTAGTTTTGAATATTAAAAATACTTTTCACCATTGCTCGCACTAAAGACCCACCCCCTACTAACCAATGACCGCAACCTCTGTCTACAAAACGGATTAGCAACGACCTAAACCTCAAAAGAACTTAGGTAATAAGTAACTAAAAAAAACTTTCCGTTGTCGCTCGCATCGAAGATCCACCCACACTAACCAATGACCACAGCCTTTAACTGTCTACACAACAGGTGAGCTTTGAGTTAAACTCAAATCTAAATCATCATCAGCTTATCATACGTCATCATCGAAGGGCAAGAGCCTAAACGTTAAGGGTGCCTTAGTCGTCCACGCGAGACCAGTGTGAATTGCCAGACTTCACGCAAACCCTTTGAATCCCTTCGCAGGTGAGCGCAGGTTTCCTCACGATGTATTCCCTTCAGCATGATAGCTTCGAATAAACGTACATTAGTATAATTTCGAAAATGTTAATAGATATTGCTATTTTTATATGTGGCTGGATTTGAACTTGCACCTCCAGATCGGAAGACAACAATCCAAACCAATAAGCCACCGACGCTCCTAAAATACTTCTATTCAAAACTGAATTTACTTTAAAACTTACCGCTGTCGCTCGCACTAAAGACCCACCTTACTAACCAATGACCGCAGTATAACTGTCCGCTAATAGTCAAATCGTGCCTCCATTTTAACTAATGCGTGAACACTTTTTTCCCCATTGTTCCGAAACTTGTTTGTCTAAAGTAACGGATACACTGACTCACGATTCTAGGTTCTAGTACACGTCTAAAATATATCTAGACTCTGGACTGTATACAGGTGACTAGGAACCGTTAGCAACTGACAAACGACAAATTGAAATGAGTTTTAAAAGAAATAAATGAATATCCACTAACATTCACACAGCGCCACCTAGTCCCAAACTAAGCATTTAGCCTGTAATAATATGGGCAATAAACAACAGATAAACATACTTTCTAGGCTTTAGTTCTATTATCATTTTGGTATGACCTTCCCACACGCTTGAAGTAAACACATCTGGGAAAGCACGTGAAATGAAGATTTTCAGACTATGGTAAAGTACTTATATGACATGAGTACTTAAAACCGATACCTACTCGATACTCAATTATAAAGTATCGATACTAAAAATACTTGAAATCGGATAAAAGTATCGGGTATGTACTTGTATTTACTCATATCGTTTCATCCCTATTTGTACTGCCCGGGGATCGCACCCGGAACCCTTAGTGTAGTAGCTGACATTGTAATACTACAGAGAATTGAAATGTTTTGCCATCCTTTAAATGGAAACAAGTACGCGCTTTTTTATGGATTCCAGACGTATTTACTGGTTCCACAAGTGATTCCGTGGTAAACAATTACAAAATTCCATTTTTAACGTTCCAACCAACAGACGTCATTCGCAATGCCAAGAGCAACGGCGTACAATAGACAAACTTTCCTTCTCGAACTTTGTTAAACAATAAATAACTGGGGCTCAAAAATCGTTATAAGGAAATCACTCTAACAAGAAACAAGGTTGGCTAAGTGGTCACAAACAAAGGGTTTGTGGGTCGTGTTTCTATTCAGGGTGTTATTTTTTTATTATCTATTATGTTATAATTAAATAAGCAAACCTATTTGTTATGTTATAATTAAATAAATAAAATTTGTAAAGAACTAGTGAAATTACCGGGTATAAGAGACCTAACATCTGTTGTCTCGGGTTACGGGCGCAGTGCGGCATTGATGGGGGAAAATAACTGTCTATCAGTTGTTGGTCTCCTTTAATGCCGCTCTGTCATGGTCTGGCGTATCACTTACCATCAGGTCAGCGTTCAGACCGTCCTGTATACTTATAACGTAAAAAAAAATTACCACTTACATACTATTTCAATGTGTTATAGTAAAGACCTTATCGTGAACATACCAAAGTTTTATACCAAGACTATAATTTAACAAATCATAGAACCTAGGGTTCTAGATCGAATGTACCTAAGTTCTTCTGATACTACTGGATTATTGCTTCATCCTACTATTAATGTTCATAACGACGACGACTTGACGAATAGTTAAAAATAAAACTTTTTTAAAAGTTGAATGCGTTTTTTTACTAAAATTAAACATATTATATGTACGAAGCAAAACGGGTAAATGAAATTGAGAAAATTACATCAATTATACTAATCTAAAACTCAATTACCAATCGGAAATTCATTAAAACGTAGCCGTCATTAGTTTAATACCAAACGTTTCTGCTAGATTACCCCAGTAACCTATTCGACTCTACAAAATTGTTATTTTGTTTCACTAGGACTAAAGTAACAAATTACACACCTACAATACCATACTCGTAAACCTCGGAGTTACATATTTTAATTAATACTTTATTAGACGTCAGGTAGACACCCCATTTAGAATAAGCAGTACTTTTCTTTCAGAGTGACTATCGAGTTTCTTACCGGCTCTTCTCGCAAATCTCCTTATTCCGAACCGGTGGTAGAGTCATAAAAATATAATAATAGCAATTGACGATTCAAAAGTATCTGCAAAAGATTTATTTGAATAAAGATATTATGAATTTGAATCATTATATTGATCCTAATTATGTTTGTTTGCATAAAAACAGCCTTATAATGTATCCTTAAAAAGCGATCTTAACCCCCGTAACTGAAAAAAATATATTCTAGAACTCATCGAATATTCAAAGTCAATCAACCTACTTTTAACTTTAGTCATCCCCATTACCGGGCATTACTCTCCCCATACAGCCAGCGAGCCGACGCCTCTGCAATCTATAACATCATATGACATACACAAACAATCCGCCCGGCAACCGCCCTTGAACTGAGTCCGTCGGAGGCTGCAGCGGGAGGGTGCGCGGGCGCGGGGGCGGTCCCTCGCCGGCCAATCACGAGCCCTTCACATTTTTCAGCCCCCGCCCGCCACGCCGGACGCTGCCCAAAAACAAAAGGATCAAAGTCGGCGAAACCTATCTCTTTCTTTGTGGGGCCGAGCGGGCATCGATGAGAGGACAGAGATACTATGTGTCGCGCGGGCGCGAATCGATAAGCCTCCCCCCCGCGCACCCCGCCCTCTCCCCCGCCGGCCATTTGCACGGATGTTTACTATTATTATTTTATTGAACGGACGCCGATATAAAGTATATTTACAAGTCGCAAGGGCGCGTTTTGGGCGCGTCGAGGTTGAGTTGAGCACACTAATTAATGTGCACTAATTTCTTATGAGTGATGTTAGTTATGGATTGGGTTGCCTATCATGTTATGAGCCCTGGTGTTGCATTATATGTACCTTATTTAAAAAAAAATGAGTTTATATCTTACATCGTAAACAATACAATAGAAAGTAGATACAGTATATTAAAAATAATAAGTGGTTATTTAGATGAATTATACTATTTAGATACAATCACAGATTAATAGTACAATATAAAAACCCCACCCATCATTCCACATTGGGCCCACGTAGTATGCTACAGCCCAATCTCGCCATAGGTATGCTTTGCGGGAAGGCCGTTGGCAGTGGGTCGTTATGATGATGATGATAAAGATAGCTAAATAAATAAGTAAATTTGCATCACATATAATCTTGTAATTTAATTATATTGTGTGGCTAGAATTACAGTGATATGATACGGTGATAATGGTAGTACACGTTTTATTTTTAGATACCTTTTAAAGCCGATGTCAGTGTTCGTTTTAGGTTTTGCTATAAAAAGCACTGTCGTGCGTCATGTACCTACGTTATTTCATTGATTCATTCTATTCTAAAATAGGGTAATTTAGACCAATCTGTTACAGATACTTTTGTCTTAACGCTTAGTGCATTGACATTTGTGAATCTTTTTGAACATAGTAGTAAATTAAATAAATAGGTACTTACGGTAAAATTGGAAGTAATACCTTATACATAATATTTTTAATACATATATTATTTTTAAAGCTTAAAAAATTTTAAACCACTGATATACACAGATATACTTTTTTTAATACATCTATTTATGAAAACACCTATGCAAACAGAAATCGTCATCGTATCATGCTCTGCTTTGTACTGCCTGGCTATTGAACCCGGAACTCTTGATGAAATAGGCGACTCCTCAACCGTAACCTTACATAACCTCACGTAACCTCGTATAAGTATGAGACAATTTATCATCAAATCATAAATTCACCCATAGAGCCCATTACTGAAGTCCTTTCGACTTGCAAAATGTTATTGGTGGAAGTTGAATGAGAAAATCGGAATACCGGGATATCTGGCGCAAAATGGGAAAGACCTATAGCCAGCAGTGGAATGCGCTGTTGGACTTGGTTTAAGATGGAAGTGGTCTGAAACAGCTTTACAACGAGAGTCGCCAAGGACTCTCGTTGTAAAGCTGTTTCAGACCACTAAGTATGCCTACACCCATGCTGGTCAAGACTCAAGTGCGTATGCGCAGGAGTCCGTATTAGGAGTATGATCCTCGTGCCTGTGAAATTAGTTATATATTTGTTATAAAGTGAAGTCAACAAAGCATCACTGATTTTTATTCAACTATGCAAGTCTTTTTATTTATAGTAATATTATTTGTATTTACAAAAAAACTATATAAGTATGTTGTTTAGTATCCATATTACAGGTTATGCTTAATTTGGGTCTAGATGGCGCTGTGTGATTGTCAGTGGATGTTTATATACCAAAATTCAGCTTTTTAGCACTTTAGGAAATAGACAAATATTTGATGATCATCAGCGTGTCAGTGATGAAATCGGATATTTTAGATATCAATAAAATTTAAAGTATGAGAGCTACTCAATTAAGACTTTGTATTTTTAATAAGTGTAATAATGACATCATATGAATATCCAAACAGTATAAACTCTGGAACATCGGAAACTTACACTATGAGGTTTCAAAAAAACGAGAAAACACTTCGAGAAAATGCAGGTACTTAGTGCCTTGCGCTTCACTTGACTCGTCTTGGCGAGGGCACTGCCGTGCCCCAGATTTGTATATCCTGAATCCTCCATAGCCTTAATCTTAACTACTTAGTTTGAAAGACATCTGCGCTCGTCACAGCGCAGCACAGTTTTTCAACACCGAATTCAAATGCCTTGATAATTGTCCCTTTTGAGTAATGAAACACAGCAGTCGCGATACCCAGCTATATACCTTCCTCGTTTGCTTCAAGTGGATTAAAACAGTTTTATCTCTAACACCGCAGCCTGCGGCTAACTCGTACGTGGTTTGCGATGGATCATCTTCCACAATAGCCTTTGATTGCTCAATGTTGCGACGACAACTACTAGGTACACCAAGGGTTCCGGGTTTGATCCCCGGGCAGTACAAAAAAGTGTGTTCATGAACATGTCTGTTTGTATTGGTCGGGGTGATTATATGTAGGTATATTATTAGGTGAGTATATTATCTATACCTACATAGAAACACAAAATAGGTATTATCTGCTGTTTAGTTTATAGAAGTGGCTAGATGCTTAGTTTGGGACTAGATGGCGCTGTGTGAATTGGTGTAAATTTATTTATTTATTATTTTGATTTTTTAAATTGAGTGCATCTTGCCTCATACAATACCCCGAGACCTTTTTCGGATTTTGTTGATATCGCATTGGGTTTTCAAAAAATGATTGATTGAAGCTGAGAAGTCGTGAAAAAACACCACATTTTTATATTATTTTCAAAAAGTATTTATTTTTTTCCAAACCTTTCGAGTCTTTCCCACCCAATTGAACCACATAGCTCTAAAATTACTGAAACCATAGCGATGTCGCACTTTCGGTGAAACCCGTTTTCAGCCTTTCCCCCTTCCAAAGCGATCGTAAAAACATGACTTAAATTAAAATGTAATGTTTATCTATATGTACATGAAATTAAAAAAGAAAGAACTATAAAGTCAATACTTACAAAACGTTAAACAGAGACATCTACGTGTTTATCGTGAAACTACATAAACGCGTTCTACTGTGTTGCGCCATCTAACGCATAGCTTGGTAGACATTCACAGTGGGCCAAAACAGCCCACTTCGTAATACTCGCAGTTTCTACTAGGTGGCACTGTACGTGTAGTCATTTGACTTTATATTAATGGTACCATTTTTTATTTAAATAAAAGTTTAGTAATTTGCAAAATTTTGCGATAGATAAATCTCTTTTTAACTTTATTTGAAGACTATTAAAAGGAATAAAATTTACTAAAGAAAATATGAAAATGCTTTTTACTGCGCAGTAGACTGTTTTACCGACCAATATTTCCGGTTGGCGCTCTACAACATCACGCACACGCAAATTCATGATCGTTACTAACTTCACTTTATAAATGTTCGATCTGTTTCAACTACGTCGAGGCTTGTGCTTTTTGGGATTACACTTTTCGGTAAATATTGTTATACGATTGAGTACCATGCGATTGAATAAACGTTTTTATTTTCTGATGTCAGAACTAAAAATGGAACTATTATTGATATTATGATGACAGTATAACTGTAATAATTTGGCGCGTTCAATTCTGTCAACATAGCTAAAGTGTTCACACGCAGTGGCGTTTATGCACGTGTAATTTGTAATTCAGAATATATTTTCGGTTTGCAGATATGGCTTTGAGCGTTGCGGTACCTCTTGGAGACTTGGAGACAGATAATTTCGATTCTTTCAACTCATTCGGGCATATCATAGAAATAGCGGGTTTAGCTCAGTCGCAAACGAGCCCAAGTCCATCTGTATCCAGTGAATCTAGCGGTATCGGCTCACTGGGATCGCTCAAATCAGAGTCGGTCAACAGTGACTCCCTACCGTCCAGTCCTCAGACTACAGAAAAGGTATGTTAAAAAAATATGTATTTGTTTGCGTTCGTCCTGGCCTTGACCTCTCTATTTTCATAATATTCCATAATGGCGAATACCTACAGCGTACTATCAATATTGTAATCGTCAGTTGATAGTGTCGAGATTTGCATAGTGTATTATTTTATATTTTTCATTAATATCTTTGACACTTCCACTGGTTTCCTGGTAAAGATACAATGGAAGAAACTTTGTAATTAATCTTCGTATGCTTTTAAATTCACATATTTGATTATCTACCGACATAATTATTATACATTGACGTTTTCATTTTACAGAAAATATTCGAACCTGTGGTTCAGCCACAGCCACGTCCGAAAGAAAAAGTTGAAGATGTCAAGGTATTGTATGGAGGTCGTGACACTCTCGACTTGTGGAGCAACCTCACAGATCCTCGCTGGAACTACCGCCCCACACTGCTGCCGCCAAATAACCCGGCATTGTTCTTCGCCAACCGCTCCCAGTACCATCGGCTGGGACCATATGGGACTCGCACGCAGTACGTAAAAGATTCCTGTCGCATCTGTGGCTTCTCATGGGTTGTGGCTGCCACAGATTGATGAGTTAAAGCAACAGCTTAAATTCAGAACAAACTAATGGTGAGTGAGTATGACTGGGCCACATCAGGATGCACATCAAATTTTCTAACGTCACAAGGTGATCACATCACCTATATTTTATTTACCCATTGACTCTAGTTTATTATTAAGTTGTTTTTTTATTTATGACGACCTGGCAATAAATATTTTTGTATTAAAAAGCTGGCAAGAAAATTTACAATACAATGTTTTTATGAATTTGCTCACTATTGTTGTTTAGACAGATTTTTACTAATTTGTCATATAATATTGATATTTTTTGTTTTCATGAATTATTTAGAGCAAAATATTTTTTTTGTTGGTTACTATGAAACTAAAGTCAATGGCTTTGTGGCATTTACCTACATGTTTAATTGAAATGTCTCCCTGTTTTGGCCTAGTCTTCAGATGACTGTGGAATATTGTATTTGGTTATCGTCTCGCGCATTCGTAGAGTTACATTTTTTAATCGTGACTTAATACTGTGATCTTAATTTAATCAACGGCAATTTTTGACAAATTCTGTGAATGTCCTGCATGACGATACAAGACTTTCGTTTTTGTTTTTAACTTATTTTATTGTGTGATAATATTAAGCTTAATTATAAATACTTGCAATGCCATGCAATTGTGCAGCCTTAATATTCCAAATCAGCATTTCTAGGTCCTACTTTTAAATTATCCATCAATGGTATCGGAACAAACAAAATTTCTGGTGATATTTCCTATGATAATATAAAAAACATTGCATATTAGTACATGCAGATAAAATTTTAAATCTTATTGTGCTACACTTAGTTCCTCTTAGACATGTTAATAATTTGTTATCCAAAGAATATAATTGTTTAATGTGCATATTATATTAACTATAAATTGTTGAATTATGCAATTTATACTGATTAGTATAAAATACAATGGTTGAAGTCATTCAGCCAGTGGATTTTGTGTCCAGTTAAGTCTAAAGCAATATTAAAATTATGGACACTTACTTATTATCAAAGTATTTGTTAATAATTCCCACCATTACATGTAATAGATATTATTTAAATATTGTTTTATAATGTTCTTTAGTCTCTAGAAATAATGATTTAGATATATTCCACAGTCATTTATCAATAGGATTGTCATTGTTTAAACCAAAAGGCTGCTTCTCGGATGTTATTAAATTTACGATTTTGACGAGATAGGCACGAATTTAAAGCCAAGCTATAGGTTAATTTTAAGGTGTAATTATGATTGTTGGATGTACCGTCCGAGCATACATAATAATAGTGATGATGACATATTGTTTAGCGGATAAAGGATCTTAACACAGTACCCAAAATCAACTTCCTATGTACTGATGTGAATAGCTTTTGAACAACTCATTTAATATTATATGACGAGCCCATTCTAACATAGTCAATGTGGGTTATCAGTGCATATCATCACAAATTTAATGCAGTGATTAGATATTCTAAGGTATTAGTAGTTGTTACAGACAGTTTTAAAACGTTTGAGTCATTGATGTGCCCAGATGCTGGCTTCTAGTGAAATTATAGTAAGTGTCATTAACAGACTGGCAATATCTCTATGTATGTGCATATATAAAATGTAATATTTGTGGTCTCTTAAATTTAGTCAAAATATTTAATAGTATGAGTCTCTTTGGTAACATGTAAGTAATGTATAACATACTAACTATAATGAATAATTATTAATACTGTCCTTTTATGCAACTTTAGTTCTGCTATGTTGTGATCAGCTTTAAATTGGAACTGGAGTATTTGTACACAATAATGTTGACATATTCTTCACAAAGTTATTTTTATATAAAAAAAATGTTGATATGTGACAATACAGTTAGATTCGAAATTTTAGTTTATTATATTAATATGGAATTCACTAAGGCTTGGCATATTTTGGAAGGGACCAACATCCATGCAGAGTTTATTTTGTTTTTTTTACAATATTTACATAAAAAGCAGTTTGTCATTATCAAAAAATGTTATGCATTGTATCAGCTGCTTTGTTTCAAGTCATTACTACACGCTTATCTATTTTGTCTGTAATCAATTTACTGGGCTATGAACATTAATCGTAAAGTAGTTGTAACATAATATACAAAATATATTTATGTATTTAAGATTCAGTGGGTCATCATGACTGAACATATAGCATGGATCTCAGAATGCAGCTAATAATACACAATTAATAATGCCCTCTTGAAGGCACATCCGAATATAACTGCACGAATAAGAATATTAGTAGTTAAAATGTGTCTTCTGTTGCCTAGTGTGCTATATCCTCAGTCACACGTACTCACAAAGTGGTTGTTATTGGTTAATTTATAAAATCAAATGTTGCATTCATTATTATTATTATTTTTAGTTTTAATTACAAGCTTCAATCGAATGTAGTTCAAAAGAAAGTATTCGGAGCGATACGCACAGGTATAGAGTAGATGTTGTGAGCGTGTCCTAAGTTAGTTCGTGATCCGATGGCCCTCGCCCGGCCAAGCTCTCGCCGCAGAGTGGCCGAGGTGCGATGCAATATTTGCATTCCAATTTCGTGTTTAAGTTAGCAGCCAAGGGTAGTAGTTGTTAATGATTATTTATAACACATTGCCAAATATTTTGGTTGTTGTGCTATTTATTTAACAAAATTATCTAAAATATCAATTTAGTACCTTCCATTACTAAGTGTCTTCAAGTGATTTACAATGTTTTAATCATTTCAATTTTATGCATTTTATTTTATTTTAGTCAAATCATATACACGATATTATACTTATATATATGTTGTATTACATCTATTGTTCATTCATATGATAAATATTGTTTTTCTCATTGAACTGTAGTCAAATGACAGTATTTTTGTAATGAAAATTGTATAGGGAAGGGTTTTTGCCTAGGCAAGGCGTCGGCTCGCCGGCTGCGCTCGCGCCCAGCGTGTATTACGTATATCTGATAAGCATTATGTAGGTTTAGCGAAATAGATTAACTCGGAGATGAACTCCCAAGTACCAAACTTATTGGTTCAATGTTGTTCTCGTATTATGGTGATATAGTGCGTCGCACGCGGCGCAGAGCTCAATATTTTTAGTAACCCTTAAGAAAATTAATACCTCTTTTGAAAAGAATATAATATATATGATATAATATATCCAATCGATAATCACATATTCTGTATTTCCCTGTTTATTTTGATGTGATATCATAAATGACTGATCTGAATTTAGTTTTTAAGTTGGTTATTGATATGCAGTGCTATTTCGAGAGTGTAATTAAGGTTTAATATTGAAAGTGCCAATGCTCGTAATTTAATCTAATGACTGTTCCTTTATAGTACTGAATGTAAAGGCCTGACTAGGCCGGCTCCACACTTGTCATCTTCAATATAATAAGCAATCTTCCTTTGTTAACACATGAGTTTTCAATTGTTACGTTTAAGAAAACACGTAAAGTGCACAATCTCAGTAATGCTTGCAATATTATGTATTAAAACCTCATTTATAATTTAGTCCAGCGTAATATTAAGAGTACAATATGAGATGATGTTATATCATTCTAGTATCAAAATTAGCCGAAGATGTTTAATATTATTATTAGTTAGGTAAAATTTTAACATAGCTTCGTATACCTAATTGGAATGTTTTAGTATTTAGTAGTGTATAATTACGGCGTAGTGGCAATGTGTCGTGAGTTTTAAGTGAAATAACGTTAGTGGCAATAATACTCGATGTAAGTTCCCTGCCAACAGACTACAGGGCCGCGCCGCCCGCTCGTACACAACTGAACGATACACACTAGGCGTTTATTTGTTGTAATTATAATAATAGCCGTAGGTATTTTATCGTACTTAAATAATTATTCTTGCGATGCCTTAATTCTGGTTGTCAATTAGACATTTCTCTGCCTAGAGTGTTATCATTGTTTTAATTTATTTTAGTTTTTTGCTGTTCCGGCTTCCTCCGTGAACTTCCAGTCCAGGCTGTTCTTTTTAAATGATTTTGAGGTCGATTTATTTTTACCTAAGTGTTCTTATTAAATGTTACCAAAATGTTTTTAATAAAATATTTTTATATGTAAAAGTTGTTTCTTTCCAAATACCGAAACCATTACCTAGACCTATCTACATATTTATAAAAATGTTCATGTCACTTTGTCTTAAGGACCAGACAATATTATCGTCGATTACAAGTAACAGTTCTAGTACAATGTAGTAAAGTAAAAATAATACACAATTTTTGGATTTTGTATCCTATGTCTAGATAAGTATACATATCCATATAATTGATTTGGTCACGTTTCTTGGCGTAAACATTATTTCGGGCATCATGCCAGAAACAGAATAACTCGTCTTAGTTTAGATCATACGAATATCACTATCAGTCGATAACGAGCTTTATTTGTTTACCTAATAATTAGCTTCTCTTATTGTAACATGTTTATACTTATCGGGGCACTTGCGTCATCAGTTGTAATGCCATTAACCTACGTATAATGTTACTTCTTGCATTGAAAATATAGTGCAATAACCATCAAAATATAACTCCGACGATGCACCCTAGCACTTCTGCTTGACCAATGAACAACAGCTACTGCTGTTAAGAAAAAAAACCCTTACCAAAGTAGACCAGAAATAGTAGGCACTTTTTTATCTTAGTAAAAATAGGCACCTCTTCTATTTATATAGGTGTTTTGTACCATAAATAACCTTTTATTTTATATAGATGTAGAAAATGGAAACTATGTACATTAAGTAGCGCCCTCTACTACGCTTTCCTCGAAATACTCCTTTCTATATGTTAAGCGCCATCTAGCGTATTTTTCATCAACGACGAAACACTCCCGGCGGGTAAAATAGTGTAAGATTTCTCCTTCATGTATTGCTCACTAGATGGCTCTAGGAAACCCTTCGCGATTTACTCGTAGTGGTACTTACCACTTGGTCAGATCACTTTAAAATTGTAATAAACAAACAAAAATATATTTTATTTTATGCTATCGATGTTAATGTTTTTAGAAACTTATCAATGGCATGCCTCTTAACTTGGTGTTTGCGCTCTTAGATAATCGCTTCGTACTTTCGTGACTCCTGTGTCCAGCATGCAGGCTTTATCCGAAACTTGAAGGTAGCATCAGATATCGCTTTAACAATGGCCAGGTTCTAGAAATTTTTACTGAATTATTGACTCAGTTTATACCATTGTAATTCATGCCATTGCATATATACAATTTTGGAACCTTTTTCGTCTATCGTCGTATATTTGAAATGTTTACAGCATCCAAATTCCTAACACTAATTTTGTGCTCAAAAATTGTAAGGCAACCAACGTCTAGTATTGGGACCAAATATATTTTTAGCAACTACATTGTTCTGAATCATAATGGAACATAGCCTGAATTGTTTTTATTGGGCGTAATAACCGTGTGAATGATGTTTTTGTTTCATAAAACCTCTCCCATGCCACCATAATGGGTATACCTATTCATTGTACGTTACTGAAAACTGACGCTTTTATCATCCGTTACAATGGACGAGAATCAAAGAAATTACGAATTTAGTCTACGCTGTTTCTTTGGTATATAAAGACAATCCTTAGTCTATTGTTTGACATCGACGAAGATTTATTTAAGAATTCTGTAAAAAAATCGCATATTTCGCACTCTTAAAGCAATAAGCATTAAGCTTTGCTTGATAGTTGAATGTTAGTTTAATCATTTAATAAACTAACATTCGTAGGACGCCCTCCGGCCCGATGGATCGACGACTTGCGAAAGGTCGCAGGTGGAGGCTGGATGAGAAAAGCGGAGGACCGGGATATCTGGCGCAAAATGGGGGAGACCTATGTCCAGCAGTGGACTGCGATAGGTTGAATAGTAGAAACTAACATTCAACTTGACGACCTCACAAATCGACAACCGAGATTCCATCCCCGCCGGCGGGGCCATCGTCGCGTGTCCCTGTAGGTTCGCACAGTGCCTATTCGCGTAACCGGCGTGTGCCGGGCCGCTTTTCTCCCCAAACATATGTCAGGCTACCAAGCGCCCCCCCGCAACGCCCTAAGCCGAGGTTCGAGTCCCGTTTGGGGACGCCCTTAGGCTCGTTGTGTAAATATTTAAGGCTGAGAGCCATCTGCGCTCGCCAATTGCCCGGTGAAGCAGTAAAGGGCATCTGCGGCCAACAGCAGTAGTCAGTTCGAAAATGCGGGATTTGAACCTAAGCCCTCCCGTTAGGAGTGCAACAGTCCATTAAGCCATCGACGGTCTAACATAATTATGCAGTGCTAAAATACCGTTATTGGACTTTTACAATGCTATCTCATAAACAGATAATTTGGAAAAGATTGTTAGATTCATATTTTTTTCTGATTAGGGTGGTATTTGGGATTTAAATTGTGATTTCGAATTATCGAAATTATATGTACGTTTATCCGACACTCTTACGGTGAAGGAAAACATCGTGAGGAAACCTGCGCATCTCTTCGCGAGACTTAAAGGTTGTACGTGAAGTCGGCCAATCCGCACTGTGCCCGCGTGGACGACTAAGGCCGTTATTAGGCCGTTATGAGGGTGGTATTAAAAAGTCAAAATTGACAAAAAATTCTTCAAATCTTACTAGTATTATAAATAAGATACAACCTAAGATCATATGGCTAGGGCAGAACCAGGCCGACGTATGAATAGGAAGAAATTGGAGGCAGCGAGGGCGGGCTGATTCCAGAAGCTTCCTTTCAACCCTATTGACATTCATGGGTCGCGCTGACATACGATGCTGGTCCTAGGGCTACCTGTTTTGACTTGTAGACAGTTTGTTTAAACCAGTGCTGATCTTGCATAGAACTCGAGAAACGATTAAGCAATAATGATGAATAATTCACATAGGTGGAGGTTTCACACATAATTTGGCACCGCACTAGTCACCACATACAAAGGTTGTAGAAATACCAGAAGTGGTACAAAAAGACAAAAAATCTTGTTTGTTAGATTGGTGTCACAATCTGGTGTGACGATGAGTCAGGACTCGTGTAATAAATAATAACTACGTAGGACAGGTTAAATTGATATGTTTAATTCATATTGAAAACATAATTGTAAAATTACCGGGTATAAGAGACCTTATATCCGTCGTCTCGGGTGACGTGCGAAGGGCAGTGTTGAAAGTAATGACTACATTCAATTATTAATTTTCTTCAACACAGCATCTGCGATGGTCAGGCGTATCACTTATTACCAGGTGAGCGAACTGACCGCCTCGATCACTTATGACAAAAAAACACATGCATTTTCTTAAAGGTAAACTAGCAATTTGGTATGAATTATGAATCTGCCAAATTTGGCAGATTAATTTAACTGTCCTGTGATAATATTATTTCTCATAATTATGTATTCAGTTTCCCTAACAAATTGTGTGTCAAATCTTTATCTAGAACCTAAATTACTGTGGCATATTGAGTTTAAGCGTGAAGTAAGTTAATATGTGGCAACCCTAGGCACCACATACTGCCTTTTATACAAAAACGTTAATTCAATGTCCAATAAGATATTTGACATGAATTTCGATGTAAGCTACGTAATGTAGCGTAAATATTCGGGTTTGATTCATACTATATTTACATTATACCTAAAGTAAGTACATGGCGAGACAAATCCAGCCACGTACTATCAAATCACCCTCCAGATCGGAAGGCCACACTCCACACCAATGATACCAACACTCTGTGTTTTAGCTTACTCAAAAGGAAATGTAAGTATACTTAATTTTAATACATTTACTGTTAATCGTATACGGTGCTCTGAAACTGCAGTAGTAGTTAGAATAATATTGTAATGCTCTGCCAGGGTCATTTTGAGGACACTGTAGATACTAATATTATTAAAACCATTGAAAACCAACATGAGCAATAAATAGTATGAATATATCTATATCGTATAAAAATCGATAATACGCAGTGCCATCGGTATACTATTTTCCACCAACTCATAATTCATTTTAAAATATTTAAATCACGTTATTTTGTTATAGTCAAAATCTGGCAGATTTCTTGGTGGCGCTGGGCTGGCTGGAGTAATCTGGTGGTACACGCTCCGACGAAAAGTGGCACTTCTTAATAAAAGACGGAGAACGTCCATACTAAGAAAGAAGAACTCTACATTCTGCATAAGAGATAAATAAATTAATATCCATTGAATTCACCCAACGCCAGTAGTTATAAGGTACTAAACATTGATAAACATGCTTATACACATTTTTGTAATTTCATACATATAATTGATACTCGTATAATCATAGACAAAAGACATCACAAACAGAAATAAAATATATTTAACAACGCATTTTACCCATTGAACACCGGGAGTCCAGACACAATAGAAAACCATGGTGTCTGGATATAGCTTTCATGAACCCCGTAAGACGAGGTAGGCGATAAAGGCTGTAACCTGTATTGAAACAATCAAAACAAAGATTCCAATTTTCAGAAAGCACTTGATGTCGAATTTCTTAATTTCAACGTATTGCGGGCCACAACCACACTGGGGTCTTTCTAGGTTTCTTTAAACTGAATACATTATGATTGCATTCATTCAAAAGAACTATAATCATTTTCAACCTTTGAGACATTTGTCTTGATATTTGATAGTGTTATTTTATATATTTTAACAATATCAATGATACAGCAAATTTAACTATTTCAAACCTTTTTGACTTTTCATATGTATTCTCATTATCCCATTTTTGATTATATAATATATATTTTTAGATATTATTATGTGCGTGAACGTGAACTGCTAGTATTTTGATCATAAAGGCTTGGTGACATCTGGC
>PQWD01009943.1:0-14294 GCA_019425675.1 Leucinodes orbonalis | reverse complement strand
CCTGATATTGAACCTGTGTCAGCTTGTAAAAAGTGTGTTTAAATAAATTATTAATTAATTGCTATTTTAACGTCCTCTCAATAAAGGGATCTACGGAAATTCAGCGAGTAGGTATCTACGGACTCCTGGACTTTATGCTAAGTAGGTGCCTATACTGCGGCACATTTGTACCTACATCTTTGTTAGCAAATATTTTGTATAAATAATGATTATTTTTCTATTTTCTAATCAATATAATTTTAATATAAATGTATGTATATGTATGCACTGAGCTCAACCAAGGGATACTTACACATTTAACCGGTATTTTTCTACCGGTCATGCACCAGTTTCAATTCCATATTCTACCGGCCATTTTAATAATTCCAGATTAAACTGGCAGCTTATTCAAACGGCGGCTCGTTACGTTTCGACGAATAAGTACGGTTATCGGACACATAAAATTATCCCTTATATTTTTTCCTTCCCCTTTTTTGGTTGGCAACTCACTCGTTGTCCTTTAGAGTAACGAGTATCCATGAGTGGTGAAATCACTTATCAGGTGATTCGTCTATTCGTATGCTTACCGATAATTTAAAAAAAAAATACTTTTTTAAAAATTTTGGGCAAAGGAAACCATCAATTGTAATATTGAAAAGGTTTACTTTTAAAATTTTTGGGCAAATAAACCATCAATAATCTAATTTAAAAAAAAGATTATTTTTTAAATTTTAGGCAAAGGAAACCATCAATTCTCTTATGCCTTGCACGGCACCCGTTAACCTGAAACCTGGAACCGTGCCACAGAAGCAGGTTATTAACACTGGCCGCGCTCTTGGCACCCGCTCCGTGACAAATGAAGCCGAGGTTATGAAGGAACCCCCATATTTAGGACTTACCAGATGTTCGCTGTTGCTGCATCACGTAAAATCAGAGCCTCAATTCCTATTACTTGACATTACAACGCTTTACGATCCAACTGAAAGTTTGGTATTCAAGTACATTTTTTTTGTATATACATACATATTATACATAGAAACACCCAGACCATTACAACGACTGACATGTTTACGCACACAAATGTTTGTATTGCCCGGGGATCCAGCCCGGAACCCTTGGTGTTGCAGTCGACCTCTCAACCGGAACACCAAATGGATCGTCAAATTAATGGTGTTACCTATTAAAATCTATCATAAAACAGAAAGAATGAGTGCAATACGAATTATTAGCGGAATTGGGGACCAGATATCCGCTGCTACTGCATCAAGTAAAATCATAAAGTTGTTGCGGTTTTATAAAATAACATCGGTATGCGTGGACTTGAACGTATTGGCTTTGAACTTTACTGAGTAATGGTAGACCAATCTAAAATTAGCGAAAGATTAATGTCACTGAATATCATGCATGCCAATGCATGCATGGCGGAGGATCTATTAACCGTACCTTCTTCACATCTTTTGATTTTTTATCTCATATCTTTTATTTTATTTCTCTTCTCTTCAACATATTGCAGTCCACTGCTGGACATAGGTCTCCCCCATTTTGCGCCAGACATCCCGGTCCTCCGCCTTTCTCATCCAGCTTCCACCAGCGACCTTTCGCAAATCGTCGGTCCATCGGGCCGGAGGGCGTCCTACGCTACGCTTGCCAAGACGCGGTCTCCACTCCAGAACTCGTCTGCTCCAACGGCCATCGGTTCTGCGACATACGTGACAGCCCACTGCCACTTCAACTTGCTGATCCGGCGGGCTATGTCGGTAACTTTAGTTCTCTTACGAACGTAAGAGAACTAAAATTACCGACATTCTTCTCTTCGTTGCTATTTTTAGTCAGCAATTAATGCTTGTAAAAATTTTTTTCACTGCTCTTGTCATGTCTTCGTGTATGAAAAATTCTACAACATTTTTACACGTTATGAGAGACTGATACGTTTTGTAGTCTTTCTAGTCGTTTTTTAAAGTTTCATGTGCATATAAAATCTGCCAAGACTGAATGTAATTGAGCATCTTCCAATTTGATAAGATATATTTTCGTCATATATTTTCATTAACACTAGATAACTTCTTTTAAATTTTCTTTAACATGATTAATATTCATATAATTCGTTTTTACAACCAGTAAATTGAAATTGAAAAATGCTTTATTCAAATAAATCTTTACAGATACTTTTGAATCGTCAAAACAGTATATTTTTTTATTATTAATGACTCTACAACCGGTTCGGATGCTGCCATCAACGAGAAGATCCGGCAAGAAACTCGTGGTTACTCTTTTCAATAATTGGTTTTACAGAGTTTGGTCAAATAACAAATTTATACATCAATTATATGCGTCTGCTCCTGGAACACAATGCAGGCAGACTAAACCCAAATTTTGGTCTGCTAATATTCATCTACTGTGTAATATCCTTTTTTCAACAAGGTAGTTTTAATTAAAGCTTTAAACTTATGCAAGGGCAAATCAACAATATTTTGTGGCACTTTATTAATTTTTATATGCCTAGCAATGTTCCAAAACTCTTTAATAAATATCACATGTAATTATACAAGTAAGGAAATATAACGTTTGGCAATGAGAATATTCATTAGGAAGATAACTACAGATGTGTGAGAAAATCCCGAGAGATAGAACTTTTTATCGGAGCCGGCCAAGTTAGTGACTAGGTTGCAAGTAATTAAGTTTTTTCAAGTTGTTAAAGATCGGATACTTTATTCGCATCTTGTTATCGAATAGTTTACGAGTATTACCTTTGATATGTGTTTTTTTATTTTATATAGTAATCAGGAAGGTTCCAAAATAGTATTCATAAATTCCAAAACCTCCACAGGTGATCCTTGCAAACTCCAAAACTCCAGCTAATTCGTGTTGGAATTCAGCAGTTTTTCCACGGCGGAAGCTCCGAGCGGTGTCTGACCGCATGAATATGTATGGCGCAAGTTTGTCCTACCTGATTGGGTTTTCTTCATATTATTTTGCTCAGAATTAAAATTGATTTGATTATTTATTTGCTATACAAAATCTTTGATTCGCTTCAAACTAAAGTACAACTTAAAAGCTATATAAAAATATAAAAAATACGATTATTAAAATATATATAAATCATGGTTCATAATTAAATAAAAAAAAAATCGTTTGCACAGACTTACTATAAATATCTAGAGTTTGAGTTTTGTTTCAGTATTAACACAAAGTGACCAATGAATGATGAATGCATATATCATTCAATAAAATATACCAATAAAATACCAACGAAATTAAAGTTCATCATCCGGGTTGGTTCTAATCCGTTTTCATCTTCAGCCTTTAACATCTCAATTCAGGGCACAGGCCTTCCCGCAACGCATAGCTTCAAGCATGCATTGTAACTCACGAGTACATCTGAATTTTCTTAAATCTAACTAAATTACATTTATATTAAAGTTACTTTTTTTAAGAATATTTTATGTATTATAAGAAGCTTTAAATACTTATCCCTTGATGCAAACTTTAGCAGATATGATTTTATATCTTTTTCATAAGCAAAAGAACCGCCGGCACGTAGCGACATCTGTCTCCGGGTGGAGGAATATAATAAAGCTTCGCGGATTCGCCCGCTGCACACGAGTGGCGCTAGTTTACTTGCATTGCACTGTGTAGCAGATGGAATCACATTTCGGAATGTAGTGAATCTTAAGTTTGCACTTAAGTATTATTCATAATCTTAGATAAATAATGTACTTACTAGACATCTCACTTAAAAAGTGTCCGCGGCAAAAGTCTGCCCATCGCGTCTATTGGGCAGTATTTTCATTCGTAATCACATCGCTTTCTACATGTCGTAGTAGTGTGCTTGTGCTTTCGATTTTGTAGTCTTTGCGTGACGCGTTAAGGTCAAAGTTGGGATGAATAATTTCACTTTCTAAATATAACTAACTGTACTAATATTGTGTATTGGGGTTCGGAAACTTTTTGGCTGAAGTTTCTTCGTGATTGTGTATTTAATTAGTTTAATGTTGATCTAAAATCATACTGGATGTATGACTTTCTAGATAATAGCACATTAATAGGTAGATATTTTTTCTTGATTAAATGACAAAATCGTGCGTGAGTCTTTTGAACCTTAATGAAAATTAGTTTTAATTACCCATTAAATGCGAGGTTGTAGTCATCTCAATGTATTTTTTTTAAACTGATTACTGATATGTGGAAATTTGATATAAGTATTGAAAAATGCAACAAATTGATAAACTTTTGCATAGTGCACATTGATACTTGCAAAATAGAATTAATAAACAGTGATTACAAAGACAATTTACGAGATTTGCAACCATTTTTAGGTTGTCATATGATTCGCCGATTTGTTTATTTATTAATAATTAAATAACATTCACATGTTAATAGTAACAATATTGATAGGCATGCACATGTCTAATCTTGTGACTTAATAGGCTGTTGAAGGGAACTAATTTAAAAAAATAACTCATTCAAAATAATATTTATGATTATCCTGCCAGAATGTTTTCATTTTAAGGTAGGTATTTCGATCGTGTGGTATATTCATATGCGACGTCGCCTTTTACACCAATAGTTCCGGGTTCTATACCCGTGTAGTACAAACATTTATAAATATAATTAAATATCAACTGACATTCACTCAGCGCCATCTAGCCCCAAGTCAAGCGTAAAGCCTGTATTATGGGTACTAAACAACGGATACACATACTTATATACATTTTTTTTAAACACACATATTATACATAGAAAACACCCAGACCATTAAACAGCCCGGGGATCGAACCCGGAACCCTTGGTGTTGCTATCGACGTCTCAACCTTAACACCAAATGGGTCATCAAGGCAACATTTAGATGCATAACCAAAAGTATTTACAAAACAAAAGTAAATGTATGTTTATCCGTTGTTTAGTATCCATATTATATGTGCTTAGTTTAGGGCTAGTGAGAATGTCAGTGTTTACTTATTTAAAGTGTATAGGACTGTCCGAACACAGTTTCCCAATACAGAGATGGGACGAGCCGCGTTAAAGTGCGACAAATGTAGCTCAACGAGCATACAATGGCTGTCAGTTTCGCTCTGTGAGACGAGTCAAAACGCACGATATATTAGAAGAATTACCGTTTTGTTTCCAAAATCCATCCTGTGCATGTAACATGCCATCATCGAATGAATCAGTAAATTTACCAAGTAATAGAATAACATTTCACAGCGTAAGAACCGAAAAGAAATTGCGACACTGGGACTGCCTATAAACTTGGCGGCGTGTCCAGTCTAATTGTATATTCGGATGTCTGTGGTCCGGACGCTCACTTGATGGTAAGTAATACTCCTGACCGTGACAGAGCGGCATTGAAGGACACTAGCTACAGTGCCCTCATCCCGAAACACAGAAGTGCAAAACTCCTATTTCACGAGATGATATCTGGCACTGCGGTGGTACCTACCTAGACGACTTAGTACCGAGTATATCACCTAGTTAAATTACGTAAAACATACGAGTATGAGTAGATAGTGGGTTATTTTAATGAATCGTGGCCACTAAAGCAGTTCGCTCGACAATGGTTATTGTCGTGAAGGTGCGTACACTCTGCGAGCTGGGTGTCGTTAGTCGCTATATAACCGGGTTTATTATCTGCAGGGTTGCCAAATTGGGGCATTTGCCCTATAAGGTGGGTAATTAAGGCAGGTGTTATTATTTGAGAGGCATATTGTTGTAAGGGCTTTTTTCGTTTAATTTATTTGTATTTTTTAGAATTATTTCATAAGTTCATGACCAAAATTACAAAAAATACATAAAAAAATTCGAACTTTATGGTGCAATGTTGAAAAGCGTCTCTTACACCATTTGCATGCATAATATTTCTGTAAGAATAAGTCTCTGTGTTTTTAAATATATCCGAACAAGTCTGTGTGTTTCTATAAGTAACGTAAGTCTATATTATCATAAATATTTTAGTAAAGTTACCAGTTGTTTAGTAATCACATTACAAGTTTAAGAATTATTACGAATTTTATATGGTTTATTTATATAACTTTTTGTTCAAATAGAAATTTTAGGGTTTTTACCATCAGTTGTGTTAGTTCAGAGGTTTAAAACTGAAATTTTAGGGGTACATATTATTTTGGAGCTGGTTACACTGTCTGCGTGAGCCACCCGAGACTAGTACGTAGTTTTCATGTCTGAAGTGTTGATGTGCTTTACATTTTTTTTTACAGTTCAAATGTGTGAACTGAGTGGGTAGCTAATTAGCAAAATATAGGAAAATTTTAATGTTGCTACATTGATAAAAAATCTTCTTCTCTCTCTTTCTTCAACCTATTGCAGTCCACTGCTGGAATAGGTTCCCATTTTGCGCCAGACATCCCGGTCCTCCGCTTTTCTCATCCAGCTTCCCCAGCGACCTTTCGCAAGTCGTCGGTCCATCGGGCCGGAGGGCGTCCTACGCTACGCTTGCCAAGACGCGGTCTCCACTCCAGAACTCGTCTGCTCCAACGGCCATCGGTTCTGCGACATACGTGACCAGCCCACTGCCACTTCAACTTGCTGATCCGGCGGGCTACGTCGGTAACTTTAGTTCTCTTACGATTAAATCATTTCTGATCTTATCCCTAAGAGAGACTCCAAGCATAGCTCGCTCCATTGCGCGTTGAGTGACTTTGAACTTGTGAACCAATCCCGCAGTCAGTGTCCATGTCTCAGCTGCGTATGTTAGCGGGTAGGACGCATTGCTCAAAGACTTTCGTCTTTAAGCATTGCGGAATAGTTGACGTTAGGACATGACGTAGCTTACCGAATGCCGCCCAGCCCAACTGAATCCTCCTACTAGCCTCCTCTCGAAGTTATGCCGGCCAAGTTGGATGGTTTGGCCCAGGTAGATATACTCCTGCACAACCTCGAGACGGACGCCATCGACGCATATCGGTTGTGGCATGACACGACTGTTGAACATGACTTTCGTCTTGTCCAAATTCATGCCAAGCCCAACTCGTCGGGAAGATTCATTAAGGCTGTTCAGCATCTCCGCAAGCTCTTCCGATGACTCTGCCACGATGACGATATCGTCAGCAAAACGAAGATGAGAAATATACTCTCCATTGACGTTGACGCCTCGTTCAGACCAGTCAGGGTCTTGAAGACATCCTCCAATGCGTTTGTGAACAGTTTCGGGGATATACATCCCCCTGTCTCACACCACGACGCAATTGGATGGTCTTGTCCGCTGGTCTTGGATCTGAACGGTCATCGTCGCTGCGTTGGAGAGACACTTCATCACCTCGATATATCGCCAGTCGATACCGCATCGCTGCAGAGCCTCCAGAACAGCCCAGGTTTCGATGGAGTCGAAGGCTTTCTCGTAGTCCACAAATGCCATACACAGCGGCTGGTTATACTCTTCGGTCTTCTGTATAAGCTGCCGAACAGTATGGATGTGGTCCACGGTGCTGTAGCCTTTTCGAAACCCAGCCTGCTCCGGTGGTTGGAATTCGTCAAGTCTTATGGCGAGACGGTTCGCTACAACTCTGGAAAACAACTTATAGACGTGGCTCAGAAGCGCTATCGGTCTATAATTCTTCAAGAGAGTTTTGTCACCCTTTTGAAGAATAAGACGACAACACTTCTGGACCACGCCTCTGGTGTAGTTCCTTGGTGGATGACGGCATTAAAGAGCTCACTAATGCCCTAAGGACGGGCTGTCCACCGGCTTTTAGGAGCTCTGTCGTAATACCGTCATCCCCGGGGCCCTCCCATTCCTAAGTTGCTCCAGTGCACTAATCTCGCTAACGTCAACATCCGGGATATCCTGCGTATAATGGCGCCTTAGTGGGGCACGTGGATCTTCGGTGTCCTCGGTCTGTGGCTGATGAGCGCTCGATGAATACAGTCGTCCATAGAATTTCTCAACCTCTTCCAGGATCTGTGGGCGAGTCGCAAGTAATTGCCCATCTGCTGTCTTAAGCTTAACCAGATGGCTCTTCCCAAGTGGTTTTTGGAAAACTTTGGGCCCCTGTTCTGTTCAATAAGGTCCTTAATGAACCTTGTATTGAAACAGCGGAGGTCCCTGCGAACGAGTTTTCGTATCCGCTTGGAGAGAGCCTGATATTCCGGCGAAGCAACAGCAGCAGATGGCATCTCGCGTCTCAGCCTCATCAAATCCAGGGTTTCGGGAGAAAGTTTGGACGACTTAGCTCGTTTCATCGGCGGGAAATGCCTGCGACCCAGTGTACACACCGCCTTCACCACGTTGTCGGTTATCTCGTCCACGTCGCCAGTGGTTTCCAGCGAGTCGAATCGATTTTGAAGTTCCAATTGGAACTGTTCGGACCCATAGTGTATTTGGAGCGGCGTAGGTCTGAGAGTAGATTTTATTAAGCGAGACCGTTCGGCCTGAAAACATATATTCAAAGTGCCTCGGACAAGTCGGTGATCACTACCGGTTTTAAACCTGTTGACCACTGAGACATCTTTAAATATATGTCGCTTATCCGCCATAATAAAATCTATCTCGTTCCTTGTCACAGTGTTCGGGCTCTGCCAGGTCCATCTTCTCTGAGGCTTCTTCTTAAAGAAAGAATTCATCAAGAAGAGCCCCTCCATTTCGAGGAAGTTGACCAGCATCTGCCCCTGTGATTCCTGCGCCCCAATCCATGAAGTCCGATTTTCGATTCACCGCGTTCTTGTACTCCCACTTTAGCGTTGAAGATAACAACATTGTAGAAGGTCGAAGTTGTGCCATGTATGGCTCTGGAGATATCCTCATACACGGCTTCAACCTCTTCGTCAGAGTGTGACGAGGTCGGCGCATATACCTGTACCACCTTCAGGAGTACCTGTCGGTGAGTTTAAGTACAAGGTACGCTACCCGGTTCGACACACTACTGATTTCCACAACGTTGCTGACAAGGGACTTGTGAACCAGAAAACCGCACCACCTGGAAACCCTAATAATATGATAAAAATAATAATACCAAAACCTTATCTAAAATATTTTTAATAAGAAAAATTAAGTAAGCTATATAAGTAATTATAAAATATTAAGACACCGCGTTTTTAAAAGAAAATCTTAAAAAAGTAAATACCTATAATAGTGGGTCGTTCCCGCTCGTCACCCCTAACTTTGGCCCTCCCGGAGACGAGTGGGAATTTATTTTTAAAAAATCCCACACGTCACCCCTAACAAAACTTTATGACTCAATCAACTCTAAGTCCATAAGTTGTTCACAATGTAACCTCTTGTTTATGTATGGTCCCCTAGTACTTTTTTCCAAATAATTTTAATATTCCTAAGGATATGTAATACAATCAATCAATCAATCGTTAGTTGCTTTTCCACTATGTTTAGAAGGTGACAATTTGTTATATAGGGACATTATGAACCTTGTCGGGCACAGCAACTTAGGAGAGGGCATTTAACACTCTTATGTATTTCATACTATATTATATAATCTTACTATGTATTTAATACTTTACTACTAGTTTTATCAGTTTCATTTTAATGTCAGTTTATGTTGATATAAAGTGTTGCCAAGACGACCACATAATGTTTTCCCCAGTTTTCCCTGAGAAAAAGCTATCAGATCTGAATAAGTATAGCTCACAAACATTTAAACAGCTTAACTAAACCTTGGCGAAGTTTAACCGGGCACGTAATAAATAAAGTAGTGTCAATTTAGCCAAATAGGAGATGTAAAGGGAAATCTGTAAGGTGCACAGGACAGTGTGAACTCGCTTTTAGGACTGGTGTTTCCGCAATCAAGGTATAGGGATGTCGACTGAGAGATTATGTAGGCCACTTTTTTCGATATGATAAAACGACTTATTATTTGGTGGTAGTCTCGGTACTCAGCGTCCGGTGGCTCTTTGGACTGTTGCTCAAATCCCGCCACGTACCAATGTGTTTTCGAATTTTCGAAATTATATGTGCGTTATCCGACGCTCTTACGGTGAATAAAAACATCGTGAGGAAACCCGCGCACGCCTGCGAAGAGATTTATAGGTTGTGCGTGAAGTCGGCCAATCCGCACTGGGCCCGCGTGGATGATTAAGGCCTACACACCCTTTACGGGTAGGCTCGTGCCCCTCGGTGGGGACGTTTAATGAGCTGATATCGATGATGGCTCGGTACTCGTCCAGGAAGGTACCACCGCAGTGCCAGATATCGTCCCGTAAAATGGAATTGTTTTGCACTTCTGTGTTTCTCGATGAAGGCACTGTAGCGAAATTACCGTAAGAGACCTAACGTCTGTCATCTCGGGTGGCGGGCGCATGGCACTGTTGGCGGAAAATAATAACTTCCTACTATTATTGATTTCATTCAAGACTTCATCGGGCATGGTAAGGCGTATCACTCACCACCAGGTGAGTGAAATGACCGTCCCGTTAAAAATAATCTTAAATAATATTTCATAAATAATATGTATTACGAACAAAATAGCTAAGGGAGATTTCTAAGATCGAGTCACGTACTTTCCCTTTGTCTTAACATCCATTGTGTTTGATGAAAAGGAAAAATCCGAAGCATCTGCGCTGATCGAGCTTTGGAGCTTTTTTCATTTGGAGGAGATAAGTTGAGCTTTCGTTACTGAACCTATTTAACGGTAGATCAGCTGTTGTAGAAGTCCCGTACTATAGCTAATTATAAGTTCTGTACGAAAATCAAGGCCATTATATTTAATAATTTATTGTGTGCGTGAAGGCATACTATTCAACCTATTGCAGTCCACTGCTGGACATATGTTTCCCCCATTTTGATCCAGATATCCCGGTCCCACGCTTTTCTCATGATAGCGTAGGACCGGGATATGTCTTCCTGATCCTTGACTCTTCCAGTAGACATATCTTGTTTGTATTGTTATTGGTATATTGTGTGGATGTCTTTTTATGTTATTAATTGATCGAGATGGTCAGTTCTCTCAACTTACGGTAAGTGATACGCCTGACCATGACAGAAACATTGTTGATAAAAATCAATAACAGTAAATAGTCATTATTTTCCGTCAACACTGCCCTGCGCTTGTCGAGCAGAGTGTCGTTGGCTCATTGGTGTAGACTGTTGCTTTCCGATCTGGAGGGCGCAGGTTCAAATCCCGCCACGTACTCAATGTATTTTCGAAATTGTATGTACGTTTATCCGACGCGCTTACGGTAAAGGAAAATATCGTGATGAAACCTGCGCACGCTTGCGAACGCATTCAAGGGTTCTACTTTCATTATGCGTACTGCAAATGAATGGACTTACCTGCCTGCGTCTGTGTTACCGGCCACATACAACCCGTGACATTCGAAAAACGAGTGAATAGGCTTTTTCTGGGCAAGCTCGCTCCATCTTAGAGCACGTATCTTCCCCTAGGATAGTCTGTGCTCAAGAGCAAGCCCATCATGGATCAAAATAAATATATTCATAGGTTGTGCGTGAAGTCGGCAAATTCGCACTTGGCCCGCGTGGGCGACTGCGGCATATAAATTACATCCTCCACGGGTAGGCTCGTGCCCCTCGGCGGGGACATTTAAAGAGCTGATGATGATAACTGCCCTGCGCCTCTCCCGAGACGGCCGATGTTAAGTCTCTGATACCCAGTAATTTTACTATACTTACTATTTTACCCCGTGGTGGGTTACGGCCCAATATCATCATAGCTAGGCTGTGCGAGAAGGCCTGTGCCCTGCACTGAGTCGTTATTTGTAACTATGATAATGATAATTGTTTTAAATAATCTCGAGTTTTGTTATTCCAGAAGTTACGCCCCTAGAAATGGACACTTTATTTTTTATTAAGTGCGTTTATTTTACCACTTTGATTCAAGCTAACCTGTATTGTCACTTAATTATTAATGACGTAAACTAACCGTTTGTGACTTAATAATGCAAGAAAGCGAATACTGAAAGTAAATTCAGTGATATGGAGAACAAGTCATTGTTGTCTCATGTTATTTACGAGTAAGAGTTAGAAGTGAAAATTTAGTTCAGAGCTATTTTTCATGAACACTTTTGATGGTAATAATAATGTAGAGAGCGTCGGTGGCTCAATGGTGTGGACTGTTGTCTTCCGACCGGGAGGGCGCAGGTTCAAATTCCGCCCGTACTAAGGTGTTTTCGAATTTTCGAAATTACATGTACGTTATCCGACGCTCTTACGGTGAAGGAAAATATCGTGAGAAAACCTGCGCACGCCTGCGAAGAGATTCAAATGTGCGTGAAGACGACCAATCCGCACTGGGCCCGTGTGGATGACTAAGGCCTAATCACCCTACACGGGTAGGCTCGTGCCCCTCGGTGGGAACGATTAACGAGCTGATGATGAATAATGTTGAGTAGCGTGGATCAAAGACTTGAGAAAGTTTTTATTTAAATCGTGGAAGCTGAAGGCTGGATGGGAAGTGGAGCACCAGGATATCTGGCGCTTAATGGAGAAGGCACAGACCTATATCCAGCACTGGACTGCAATAGGTTGGACATGAATCATATGAGTCCTTTTGTGAATAACATACCTATATTTGAGAATATTTTGGAATCGAATCTTTTTCCCTAGCAATACGAGTCAAACTCAAAAACATTTATTTCAAATTAGGCTTACAAAAAGCACTTATGAACGTCAAAAATATACAAAAATATAATAAAATCGATTAAAATACTAAACTAAAAATATGAGTTTTGATGCTTTGAAAAAAAAGCGCTTCAGTGGTTTGGCCTGTTGAGAAAGAAGCACTCAAGAAAACTCAACAATGTAGCCTTTTTAAAAACATTTTCATTTTCCTTAATTAACAATATATCATAAACACTGAAATAGCTGACCACGGATTTTTATCACATAAATATTCGTCAATAGTGTAGTACCCTTTTTTAGAAAGGTGGGTTTTATTCTAGCTTTAAACATGTGTAAAGTATTTTGCGGTACCTTATTGAACACTTTATACATCTTCCTATAAAAGATTTACCTACTTTATGTAGTCTCAAGTCTGGAACAGCAAGTTTGTTTCTATTCCTAGTATTAAAATTGTGTAAGTCACAATTTTTTTTAAAGGTATGATAGTATTTACGACGTAAATTAAATTTTCATAATATATTGTGATGCTATAGTCATTATATTTATTTCTTTAAAAAGTTCCTTAACAGAGTCACGGGGTCTAAGGTTTAGATAAAACGAATAGCTCTTTTTTGTAGTACAAAAATTATATTAATGTCGGCAGCTGAGCCCCACACAGTAGACCATACGACATGACACTATGAAAATAACTAAAAAACCAATCGTGCTGTTTCTACATCTGTCAAGAGCCTTATCTTCCTAACAGCATAAGCTGCCGAGCTAAGTCTACCAGCCAGTGATTCAATGTGAGGCCCCATTGTAACTTTGAATCTAAAGTTATACCAGAAATGCAGTGGAGTTTACAAGTTCACTTGATCATTATTCATAGTTATGTTGGTCTCGACCTGTCTTACATTGGGCATAGTGAATTTTATACATTTAGTTTTTTTGCATTAAGTAAAAGATTATTAGCAGTAAACCAATGCATTACTTGAGACAGAGCTCTATTTACATCGTCAAAAGTCTCCTTACGTCTGTTAACATTAAAAATCAATGACGTATCATCAGCAAATAGAACTATATCCGAAAGACTTTACAATAGTAAGGGAGGTCACTTATATATATTAGAAATAATAGAGCGCATAAAATTGACCCTGGGCACTCCCATGCGCAAAAGGGCACCATGCGAATTTGTGCCATTAATACAGACTTTTTGAACTCTTTCAGATAGGTAAGATTCTACAAGACTCAATGAGCATTCTGATACACCGTAATGTCTCAACTTTAATAAATCATCATGTTGTCAAGCATCATGTTGTCCTCCCAGGCATCAAAAATATGCTTAATAAGTGCAATCCAGCATCAGTAGTATTTTATTTTTTGTGAAGCCAAACTGTTTTCATGTAATAATTTGTTAACGTTAAAATGTGAAAGCAACTGATTGAATATAAATTTCTCAAATATTTTACTTAATGCAGGTAAAATAGATATAGGCCTAAAGTTAGATGGATCACTTTTATCCGGATTAAATAATGGTATTAATTTACTGTATTTCATTAAATTTGGAAGAGACCTTTATCTACACAAGTATTAAATATCAATGCTAGATGGGGTGCAATACTATCAATAATTACTTTTATGATATGAGTAGAAATACCCATCATCATCATCATCATTACAGCCCAATTATGTCCACTGCTGAACGAAGGCTCCCCTAATGATTTCCACGCGGACCGATCCTTGCAGTTCGACATCCATCTGCTACCCGCCACCTTAACCAGATCATCCGTCCATCTGG